>JAMXSV010000009.1:0-245963 GCA_027559495.1 Aurifilum marmelostoma | reverse complement strand
CGAATCATCAAACCGGGCTGAATAACCAAAATATAAGATAGACCGCGTAAGTTTTTGCAATCTGGGGATGATTTCGTGGTTCGAGGATCCTTTCGGTACTAGGGAAAAGGTTTGGTAGAATGGTGATAAGGATCGGTGTAGAGCGGTCCAGCGGTTCATTATGGCGTTTAGATGTGCGATACGGCCTGGGAAGAGTCAAGTCAGGAAGGTCGGTTTGGTTTGGGTGTGTGTGCTGAATCACCTGGTGTGCGGCGTTGTTTTTGCGGAGGGGGATGAAGTCTGGTACATCGTCTACCAGTGCTGTTTGTGTGTCATATGGGTGAGGTGGCAGGGGCTCTTTAAATATTTTCTGGAGAAAGCCGTAGCACTTCGACCAGGTTGTGGGACGCGGCATCGCATTGGCTAACGGGCGATAGCGGCATTACGAACAATTGGCCGGAGTCAACACTGGGGGATGGGAAGTGAGTCCAAACATGGGAGCGCCATGGTTTGTCAAGGTCGCCTTTCAAAATGGGGCGAAAGAAATAGTCCAGCTGAGCATATTCGCTTTGCTTCGTTCCCTTTTAGTTGGAGGTGCCACTATCTCGAGCCTCACTTGCTAGGGCTCATTGTCTTGAATTCATGTTGGATTGATTCTTCGTGGCGGTTGCAAACCAAAGCTAGAATTCTATATTGCTTCCCATGAGAGGTGAAATTTTCAACTTACCTCGCATTCAAGACTATCCCCCCCACCTACTTTGCTTTCATGCAATTTCTATATGTTTCTGCCTTTGTGGAGTACGTCAGGACAACATGTTAGGTTGATCGCGGTAGAGATATTGGAAGTTTGCTAAGTGAAGGCTATTATCTCATCTAGCTCCACTTCCTTTTTTATTTTTTAGCTCGGCGAGCCACCTCCCGTATTAATCCAAGTATGTGTAGTTGCAACGAGAGTATAAAAGTTAATAGTCGGGCGGCAACACATTTTTGTCCGACTCACGTGAGACGATTGTCACACCGAAGCTGCAGAACTCCGAGAACTCATCCTTACACTTCACGCCTATCTTTATTCAAAAGGTTGCATCGATTTTCGATAGAGAATAAACCAACCAGATATCTGAAATACAACACCCCCACCAAACTACTGACCTTTATGAACAACATTTTTTAACACCTTTTCCTAGCCAATACACCTAATCTCTGACACATAACACCCCAAATGAAATAGATTCCACTCTAGCCCTCATCCCTGCTTGACGTGGGATAAAGAAGCCCGTCTGTCATCTGTTCGATAAGCCGGGGAATGCTTCGCATTCATCGATTGTCGTGTTTGATTAAGCGCTGGGCGCGCGGATGGGTGAAGCGGGTCATTTCTTCTGCTAGTGGTCTGAGGAAATTCCAAGTACGCTATTTTGCTGTGCTCGGATATTAAAAATTTACATTCATAGAAAGGCGAGAGAGAACGTACAGTTATAAGGTCCTGTTTAATGACTGTACCGAGTTGTGCATGCGTCTACCATGAATGGGTCATATGGTTTATCGCTGTTTTGCTCTGAAGCTGACTAATATTCGTGCTTGTTTTCCTGTAACTTAGACGCCCGGAACGGTCGGGTCTTGGAACCCATTTTGCAAATCCCATGTCTATAAAAGATAGTATCGGATGTGTTTTTCGAGCCAGGAATACTTGGGGTATATTAACCGTTGAGCATCAAGGAAAGAGTCTTGTGAACCGGATGGAAACGGTTCATCATACAGAGGGCGTGAGTCCATCGCAGTATTTGCCGAGGCGATGTCGCTGATAGTATGGTAATATCAGGGCCCGAATCATAGACGAAATAAGATGGTTACCAGTGTGAAAATACCATCATTCTCGTGCATAGATACCAAGGCTGGGCCTTACCGATCAGTAACTTATCTAATTTAATAGTTAGACACTTGCCTCGAATATTTGCTGTAGAAAGTCATGAACCTCGGCGAGAGTCTTGAACGCCGGTTCACGATGTATCGGCCAAATGGGGGCATCACAATGAAACATCGGATTCCTCACCTGGTATAGGAGGAACGAGTCCAAACAGAAAGGTACAACATGGTTGTGAAGATGGACGCTCTGAGCTCTGGGGGAATTAAAATGTCTGAGCACAGCGCCGGGTTCATTCTGGCGAAACTATGTCGAAGTATATCATTTTGCCTAATGACCTGGTATTCGTCTCTAACTCGAATCTCTAGCATCAAGGACGCAAAGAGGCTAGAACCAATGTGACCGTCAATCGACGGCTTATTTCTTAGAATTCACTATACATACCATGGTGTCTATGCTATCCTCGCAATCTGATGGATGTAAACTAGTATCTTTCTTCCATGAAGGAACCCAATCAGGCTGTTAGCGCGGTCGGAGACGATACCCTCTGTCCGAAGGTACGGCTGGAATGAAACCATTTCTCCTCCACGCCAGATCGTTTCTCTTCGGTTGAGATGTCTCAAAAGAATTCGCTGGATACTTTGTATCTATTAGAGAGCTCTGCACCTTTACGCCACAAAGAGTTTACCAAAGAAATTAGATTTGAGACGCAATGTGACGAGTTATCTGGGCGGAATATCTTCACGACAAGATTCAGCTGCAGCCCAGATGAGAAAACAGAGGCAGAATTTACGGAGAAGGCGACTAGGCATACATGTTAAGTTAGTTTTCGATACTTAAATGTTCAGAGACACGTGCTGTCACAAATAACCGGTTGTCACGTCTACTGTTACGCACCACATTTGCCCAAGCATCTCCCCGCGACCTGCCTTTGTCGGATTCGCTTGCCATAGGTTTTACCAAATGGCTCGGATGTCTCGTGAGTCATCTCATACATATGGGGCTTCGTACAGCCGAATCATTGAGTGTTCTAAATCCAAGGTATATAATGTTCTCCGAAGCCCTTACCACCTACACCTTTCCTCCCTATTAAAGATACACGTATTACCTTTAACGGCAACTAAATTCCGCAATATCATTCAACTCGTCTCATCCACTCATTCTGTCCCCGCATTTACCTGGGCACGGCGATTTGGTCAAAGGGTCTTCTCAGCACGGGATCAATGGGGGATGAAACTATTCGATTAGTCGAGGGTGATGATGCTCTAGCAATGATCCAGCGAGGTTGAGGGGAATTTTTTGAAGGACTCGATGCGAGTACTTGAGAGCCACGAACGAGTATTGTCATCTGAGGAATTCTATATTTAAGCATCAAACATCGCCAGTAAGTCCCGTAAAAAGCGCCACACCAGCTTTCGAGGCTCACCACCATCCATTACTCCAGCCTAGTGCTAAAGGTCTTTGAGGGTCAAACAAGAAATTTATCTTCAACAAAAGCAGAGTATCTTTTCTGCGCGCACCTGCGGGGGGGAGATCCGACCGTATCGCCCGCGATGTGGTGCGCCTCCATAATCAGGCGGAAATCTATCACCAGGATGTGCTTGTAAGCATTAGTTTTATACTCATTGATGCTTCAGGCTAAGCTATTATAATGACTGCCAGTCGACGAGCTCAGATCGTGGAAGAGGAGCGCTTCCCTTGCCCGTATCCAACAGGATTCTTTGGCAGTCTGAGGGTGTAATGCTAACAATTGTCTCTCAGTGATGCTTTGCTAACCTCAGTTAGTCGGCTGACCGTATAACAACATTTTACTCTCTTTTATCAGCCCCAAATCTTCCACAGGTGCACTTCAGTCCTTACGTATCAAACTCAGCAAAGCTGACACCACCTGACCCTTATTTCTTTTAGATACCTTTCGCAAGCAGAATCTGTAATTCGGATAGCGACAGGCCTGGGGGTGCCCCAATCTAATGGTTTTCTCAACTGATGTGAATGCTGACAATTGCTCCTTCCCAGTGGGTCGCCAGCCATACCTGGCCCGTTGCTCATGTTTCCACCCGGAAAGCTCTAGGCCCGATGGGTTCGACCAGATAAAGACTTAGTCCGCGAAATATATATTTTAGAGGCCCCCTGGGAGCACGATCGTTATGTACAGTGAGTAGTTCCTATTCTCCAGTCATTGGACAGAACTTCAGACCGTCCCCCGTTGACCCAACCCCTGTCCCGTAAATGAGGAGTCTAACCCCTTGAATGGTATGTCGTTCATAGTTGCTAGAAAGCTCAGTATTGCTCACGTTGTGTATACCAACAGAAAGCTCGGTCCTTGAAAAAAGCTCTCGTGCGCAGCTAGAGCGCTGCTCCGAGCCACTGATTCCAAAAAAAGTGAGTTATTTTGACCCCTGCCTATTCCTACAGTCATTGAGCTATTATAGAATTAGTCTACAAGGCTACGAAGTGATCAGTAATACTAAGGATGAGACCTCATGGATCGATTCATTCATCAGCAGCCACAAGCAAGATTGGGAGTGGGAATTGGTGCCGATATGAATTAGCCAAACCTTCCAGTCTCCACCTCACCCCAATTATGTCCTCGGTGGGCTCTCAGCTCTTTTTGTTATTTATTGCGACTATTATATATTCCACTAGACTGTTTTCGCATCACTCTCACTTTGATCTCACCCACGCATTTCCGCCTTTTATTGTTCTTTTTAGCTCTCTAGTGTCTAAATGTGTAACTTTTGGCGTCAATTAATAGTCACTCTCATAATTCCAGCGTCGGGTTGGGTACCTCAATCAGGCCGATCGATGTAGTTGAGTGGCACACGCTGTGAGCCAACTCTCTCCTTCCCCCAGCTCCTCGAGCGCATAAACATATCCTATTGTAACCACCTCTGTGTTATTTACCAACGGATAGCCTGTATGATAGTTTCAGAGCGGCCGAACATGGGCGTCTTTGTCTCTCCCAAATCTGGTATTTGTCACGTGTTATGGGACAGACAACACAGTTGGCGTGGCTCGTTACCGTTTACCCACGATATTCTTTCAATGAACCAACGCTTTTCACCGCTCTTGTTTTTCTCGGCCTCACTACTAGAGGACTTATGCGGTAATAGAGATGACCCCTGGACTATAACGACAGTGAGTCGAGCTGAAATTTTTCGACCACACTTGGACTCGATTGTTGATCGTTTACCGCACAGGTGACGTCCTGGCCCTTTCTTCAGCAACTCCACCTTACTCGATCCCGTTAACCAACCTGTTAAACTGTCTTCCGTATAGTGCTTGACATTGGGAGTGATACAGCTGAGGGCCCCTTGCCACGGTGTTGGCCATAACCAGGTTTATCATTCTGTAAGTATTCACGATTTCTTAGGCAACCAATTTTTTCATCATATCCCATGGCTCCTTGTTGTTCCAGATCCACCTGAGCTCGTACAAAACACTCTTTTACCTACGATGCAACGGCACGCGTTATACCTACCCCCCTCCCCCCCTCGATTCACGCGCACCAATTCGAGCCAATTGGCGACTTGCTGCCCTCGATAAGTTCAAGAGGGGAATTGGATCATGTCAGTGGAGGTACGCACTCCCGGTAGGTTTGCGCTCCACTCAGCTAACATGTGTGTGATGTTGCTAATAAAGCTCCTACTATACCATAACCCCTACATTTCTCATACTCCAACTGGGCGGTTGAGACAAGTTACCTACGGCAGGATCTCTCGACACTTGACCACATCCACTACAGGCACCTGATAATGCTACGAGTGCGACAACGTATACGGTTAGAACGCCCGAGCCCCCCGGGTGTACCCAGGCTTTTTCCATGGTGTTTGCCAACCATTTGCAGTCAAGTTTGTCGCTCCGTAGGTACACCTCTTAAACTTGAATTCACAAGTCCATCTTTACCTAGACGCGCTCCATTCCGATGCACAACTCATTTTGCTTCACTCTCCGCTAACCCCATTCCTATTCCCCGTTCACTACGACAGAGTCAACAGCGCCCCAGACTCGTTGTCTCTTCTAGAATCGGACCTCCAACGATCAATTACTCGCGACCAGCCACAGAAAGTGGAGAATGCTGATAGAGGTACGCAAAGGTCTGTCATTCCCTAGACTCGGATTATGATACAGTTCAAAACTAGTAGAACCTATGGGCTTCTTCTCATTATTTGGGATACGGCGGCGAGCTCCCAGTGAATGAATGACACGGATATTAATTACATACTGTTCCGATGGCAAATCTAGCTTCAACCTTCGAGCCAAGGCACCTATGTTCGCTACGTTGGATCAACGCATCTGCCTCAGCGTGGGCTCTTCACTCTCCTGAGATCATACAGGAGTAACAAGCTGGCATAAATCCCACTCCTCCCCTGGGACCCAGACGATATTTCTTACAGGGTAAAATGGTATGAGTGTGCACGCTCTTCAAAGCTCATTTCGCCAGCCTTGGCCTCTCAAGTACCTCAAACTACTCGACTCGACACACCGATGAACACCTATGTTTTCTCTTAAATACTGTTGTCTCGCATAAACGTTTCAGGCTTTCCCAGACGGTGTACCTCTTGCGTTCAACGCACCTAATATTCTCGGTGATGAACCGATGGCCAAGATATTCGGTAATGTGCGTGCCTTTAAGCTCACCTCGCAGGCCCGCGATGGCCCAAGCCTTTGTGTGTATACCGGGAAGCTTTCCCAGTGTATTTTCCTCAAGGCGTCCAAACTGCCACCTGCCACCGCCTTGACCTCGGCCACAGCTACCAGCAGGCTCTTCCACGGAGGTACTTGCTCATCCTACTGTATCGGCTCCCAGACGTTTACCTGCTGTGCAGCATTTGTTCAGATAGGTTTCTTGCGGATCACGCAGTGGGAGTTTGGTGGATACCCCCAATTTTGCGATAGTTCATCCACGTGTACATAGTTCCAAACCGGGCAACTGAATATATCACTCCCACTCGCATTGATATGGCCCATAGCTTCATACTACACAAATGCCAACATATTAAACCCCCGAGCCGCCACGCAATAATTCTCACTCTAACAATTCTTCTAGGGTTGACGAGGATGGGGAGCGCTCATATGGTACTCAGGATTTCCGGACACTCGCTGAGCCCCCCCTAGTTCTACACGGCGATTACTCAACCACGGCGTTAACTATCCCAGTTCTGATAACACAATCGCCAGAACAAAGCCCAAAACGGCCAAGTGAATCGGCTGAAAAGCTCACTTGTGTGTTATAGATCGCTAATATATGCTATATATAAGTATATACAAAAGTTGAGAAAAATCAGATGGGACTGTATTTGGTTAGAATATGTCCGTATCTGGTAATATTAAAAAGATATAAAAATAACAAGATAAAATTGATTATATTTGAACTTAAATCACTATATAAGTTCAAGGAAGCAATCTAAAAATCCAAAACCAGTATAGATCGAGAGTATATATTTATACTGATTTTCAGGACTAATTAGATATACAATATTCGCACTTTTGTGCAAATGAAATCAGGGGGAAAAGCGACCTTTAACAAGTAATCGAGCGATTACTACGTTGCAGGTGGCTGGTTACACGCGAAACCTGTAGAGTATAGTTAGTATGGGTCGTTAGAGTCGTTAGTAATTTATTCGTGAATTGTCGTAATTTATTTGGAGGCACTCAAGTCGTATCTTATGCGTTTCTCGTCGCAGATACGCTAGTTTCCGCTCTCCGTTGTCGCACTCAAGAGGCTAAGGGTCGCACTAAGTACTGCGTTAGTTACCCGGTATCTGTTGGGACTGGCTAACGGTCTGAGGGCGCCGATATACCTCGTTGTATGGGTACAATGAGCGTTTCACTGCGTATATGCACGAAGAAGTCGCGTAAGATGTGGGGGGTTTGGATGTAAGTAAGAGGGATGCATTCAAGGGTCCAGCGAGGGTCCTTTTATACCCTTTTAGGACCGCCAAACAACTATATACATGGTCGCAAAACGGGAAGTACAGTGTAGATACATGAAACAAGTGAGAGAATGCGCTCTCGGGGCAAATATTTGCCCCGAGGCGCACTGTATATACGTAGTATAGTACAATCAAGCCATCTGAAACACCATCAATGCTCGGGAGCATTGCTCTAAGTGGTTAGATCCATAGAAAAGCGCGTCGGGGGCGCATCATGCGCGAGAGCGGGCCGCTCCTACCGCATTTGGTCTAGTTCTCCATCAAACCCGAACCTACGGTGACGTTTCAAGTTGTAGTCACTACTTAACGCTTATGTGCATTTATTGTGGCGCATATATGCATGTTAATTCGCGTTGACGTGAGGGCTACTCTGTGTCGGGAGTTGCGCGGTATGCTCAGGGAGCGATTGGTCATGATTAAGCGCCAGCGCTTAATGGTCATCAAGCGATCCCCGCAACTTGTTATCTCTTCAACGCACGTTCCTAATTAATAATTCATGTCGCAATAAATATGATAAATCGTTAAAATAATCAATCTATCACATGAATATAGTAAATGTGCAAAATTAAGAGATAAGTGATGCGACAGTCATAAAGTTGGGCATTTGAATATGGTTAGAGTTTGCCATACACACGTCTGATTTAATATACATCAATATATGCCCCGGGCTCTGAATGCTATAGAGACCAGATTAAGTGTAAATTAAATCAAATAAGAGTGCGAACTAAGGTAAAAGCACCCCCTCTATCCAACTATGGGGTCAGCGATTTCCATTTTAGGAAGGAACCATCTAAACAAGCAACGATTTGATCATTTTTACACTTATTTCCTAATTCGGCACATCTATTGTGTTCGCGTAGTACTATGATTATTTTTATGATTTATCATATTTATTACAACATGAATTAATAATAAGGAGCATGCATTGCTGAGAGGACAACAAGTTGCGCGGTCGCTTGATGACCATTAAGCGCCGGCGCTTAAAACCATTGATCAACCGCTCCCTGAGCATAACGCGCAAGTCGCGACACAAGTTGTATTCGTCTCAACACAAGATAACACGCATATATGCATCACAATAAATACCTATATGCGTAAACTAACGACTACAACTTGAAACGCGACCGAAACTTTGGTTCTGATGGAGATCTAAGCCAAATAAGGAAGGAGCGGCCCACGCACGCATGCATGATGCGCCCCCAACGCGCTTTTTGATGAGATCTAACCAGTTTAAGCCACGCTTCTCGGAGCATCTGATGGTGTTTCAGATGGCTTGATGGCACTATACCATGTATAGTGACTGCAAATGCCTTGGGGCAAATATTTGCCCCGAGTAGACTCATTTGACTCACTTGTTTCATGTACCTACACTGTACTTCCCATTTTGTACCCATGTATATAGTTATTTGGCGTCCCCAGACAGGGTATAAAAGGACCCTGAATGGACCCTTGAATGCATCCCCTTCTATCTTACCATCTTAACATACTTTTAACTTGCATCTTACGCGACTTCATCGTGCATACACACAGCTAAACGCTCATTGTACCCATACAACGAGGTAGTTTGGCGCCCAAAGACCGTTAGCCAGTCCCAACAGATACCGGGTAACTAACACAGTGCTTTGTGCGACCCTGCAGCCTCTTGAGTGCGACAACGGAGAGCGGAAACTTTGTGTGTCTGCGACGAGAAACGCTTAAGATACGACGCTAGTGCCTCAAATAAATTACGACAATTCACGAATAAATTCTGTACGACTTTAACGACCTATACTAACATTCTAATACAGGTTCCGCTACTAACCAACCACCTGCAACGACTGTAATCGCTAGATTACTTGTTAAGTTTCGCCTTCACCCTGATTAGGTTTGTACAAAAAGTGTGAATTCCTAACATCTATATAGTCTTGAAAATCAAGATAAATAGACCTTTGCTAACCGCATTGGTTTTAGATTTTTATCTTGTCTCCTTGATTTTATATAGCTGTTTTAAGTTTAAGTATATTACATTTTATCTTATTAATTTTATATCTTTTTAATCTTTCCATATACGGATATTCTGTAACCACTTTTGGTTATCACCAATTATTGCTCCATTTTTGTATATACTTTTGGCCAATAAATCAATTAGTAATAGTAATTATAATATACTACTATAATTAGATATTTAGCTTTATTCCTAATAGCTGCTTACTATATTGCTTAAGAATCTGCTATATTTAATCTAATATCTATTAGCGCTTAAGAGGCTAATTTAGCGCTTTTCTAGCTATTATGCTTTTGCCTTTGCTCTTAGCCTAGCTTACTTATTATATAATCTTCTTTAATTATAGAAATGCGCTTTGCTTATTTGCTTGCTTAATAATAAATTATATTTGCTGCTAGAATAGCAGAATTAGCTATAAATACTAAACTAGTAGCTTGCTAATTTTATATAGCAAATATTAATAAATTACCTTAGCATACTTAGTATACTAATAGCTTTTATAATATCTTATTATAAAGCAAATAGCTTAATTATATAGAAAAAGATTTTGTAAGCTATACTTTATATTTTAATAGCAAATACTTAGGATCTTAGTAGCATATACTAGCTATCTGCTAACTATATATAGCATAATCTATAGCTATTCTTAAAAAGACTTTATAAGAGCTTTATATACCTAAATAGCCTTAGCATTATAAAGATGCTTATTATTGCTAAATTAGAACTAATATACTGCTATATGCATTATATTAGCAATATGCTATATAATCTAATACTAGCCCTATATAAGCTATACATTTTAGTTATTTATAAGAAATAAATATTAAACTTGCTTCTTACTATAATTATTCTTAGCTTGCCCTTATACAATTGCAAGCAGCTACTCTTACTTTATTATATATATAAGCTTATATAAAGCTCTATACATTTTATCTATTAGATTATAAAGCATATTTAATAGCTAATCTATAAAGAACTAGATATACTAGTATATAATCTAGTTGCTAGCCTAGTCTATATAGCTAGATAATACTATATAAAACTAGATTTTTATTTTATAAATATATATATCTAAAAGCTAGTCTATTACTATTAATTTAGCCTTAGCCTAGTTTAGTATTTATATTATAAATTGCTAAACTTTAGTATAAATATACTAGAGCATGCTAATAGCTTTATTATATACCTTCTCTGCAAATATCTTGCTTCTTAGCTTTATAATCTTCTCTATATATTTAAGATATGCCTAATAGACTACTAGCATCTATATAATCTTAATAACTATAGAGAAAATTTATATATAATTAAGCATGCTTATTTAGCTGCTATCTTTGCAAAGGCTAAGTATAGCTAGCCTACTAATAATTAGATTCTTATATTTGCTTTATTTAAAGGAGTATTAGAAGAAGCTAATTATTATATATAAAAATAGATTATTAAGATATTTTTGCTATATTAGCAGATAAGCTATATTCTTTATTATATTAGTAAATATATTAAAGATATTAAATATATCTTTTTATATTTAAAAAAAGCAATAAAGCAGATCTACTTTAACCCTTTTTTCTTTTAATTAAATCTAGAAATAAAGCAATTTGCAAAATATACTTTTATAGTAAGCTTATAAATTCTCCTTTATATAATTATTAAATAAATTTATAAGCTTACTATATATCTCTTTGCAGTAGATTTTAAAAAAGGCAGCTAGCTTTATCTTTAAGAAGTAGTAGATCTTATAAGCCTAATTAAAAATATATTCTGCGCTAGCTTATATTAGCGCTAAAGCAGATTTCTCTTTACTAATTAGCTTAATAAAGCTTTACAGCTAATTTAGATTAAAGCTTTTTAAATACTTAGCCTAGCCTATATAAAAGATCTAGCTATTAAGCTTGCTTTTAGTATTACCTATTTTAATTCTCTTCTATATTTAGAGATTTATTTATACTTACTACTATATATAAAGGCAGATAATCTACTTAAAGCAGCTCTTAATCTTTCTCTCTTTGCTCTTATTGCTATAATTGCTTTCTATTGCAAACTAGCTGCTAGCCTAGCAAAAGCAGAAGAAGCGCTAGCAGAGTATACTACTTATTTATAAAAAATTATAATACTTTCTCTTCTTTGCTAGAATATAGCTGCCCTTCTACTAATTATTTATTTAGCTATATATAATCTAGCAATATGCTTAAATTTACTATAATTAATATGCAATATAAATATATAATTAGCATTGCAGCTTATTTATTTTAAATGCTTTTAAAAATAGAATTAGTATAATAAGCATTTTAAGAAATAGAAATAATTGCAAACTTTTTTAATATTAAATAAGATTAGCAATTTATATTATAATAGCTATAATCTGCTTGCAATTTTCTATACTAATTATATTATAAAATATAAATAGATATATTTAAGCTTTAAAAATAATATATTTAATTTAATATTCTTTATATATTATAATTTAATAAGTAAATAAATAGATAAATAGTTTTATATTAAAATATATTTTTAAATAAGTGCTTAATAAAAAATTTATTTAAGCTAGCTTCTTTTTTTCTAAATTATATTTTTAAAATATATTTTTATAATACAAAAAATGCATTTTTATTATAACTATATTAAAATAAAATTTTCTACTAATATAATTAAAATTATTATTACAATCTTATTATACTAGCTTTAAAAATATAGCTTACTTTATATATTTAAATAATATTTTAAAAACTCTATTACTATTTTAATTGCTTTTATATAAATGCTAAAATAGGAATTTAGCTAATATTAAGCAATATTTAAAATTGCTTTGCTTTATAATTTATTCTTTGCTCTTTTTTTTCTCTAATTTAACCTTCAGAATCTTAATAAAGTTTACCTTATTATTTTTAATGAAGTCTACCCTCTATCTGCAGACTAGTCTGTGCACATTTGTATAGAGTTTTCAATAAAGTCTACTAGACTTTATCGCTTTTTTAGAGATAGGATATTTCTCTATCTCTCCTTATGCAGCCTATACTCTATTATTAACTATATTCTTAGAGAGAGGTCCTTCTTAAATAGATATATTACGAAAGCAAGGCTTATAAAGGCAATATATATAAGGAAGACTCTCTAGATCGCTAGACAGTAGATAGTAGTAATTTCGGCCTTATCGGCTAGGAAGGGAAAGGCACGCACGAACAATGCGGACGCGTGCTTGTAGGCGCTCCCGTGGAGGAGCATAGCTGCAGCTTGCGGATTGGACACGCGCCCTGCAGCGACGAGCCCGTCGATACGGTTAGCAAAGATGGCCGCAGGGATGGCAATACTCCAGACGCTGCCCAGGGTGCGCATAAAATTCCAGCAGCCCGTGGCCAGGGCCTGGTCGGCCTCGGGCATAGGGGCCTAGAAGGCAGGAAGCTGGATGTTAAGGAGCAGACAGCCGCCAACGAGGAGTGCAATGCACAAACGCACATCGAAATTACAGCAGACGTCTGCCTAGTATGGGGAGATGGTCAGTACAGCGTATAGGCTCCCAAGGTCAATGTCCCTATTTCGATAGGATGTCAAGTTTTTGAAAAACACCATCGGCGATCCACTATTCCTTTCTAGTAGTTCCGTACAGTGTCATCTCCATTGCCTTCGGCTGGTAGATCGCGATAAGTGCCATCGTCTCGCTCAGGTGGAAATATGGAAGAAAATCTAATCAGCAAGTCAGGAAGGGTTGATGGTCCACCGCAAGCTGGAAGTGGGTAAGGAAGCGGCTTCTGTTCTTTTGCTGTGCAAGCCGGCCGTCCACCACGCGCAGAGATGCAAGCCGGAGCAGCGTCAAGGAATACAGGCGCTCTAGTGCTTGTGTCTGTTCTGTACGTTTACCTCATCTGACAGCACCATATCCGTATAACTTCGGGTTGCAGCTCTGAGGGGTGCTCATTGGCCCAACGAAACGCACAAAGCAAAGATGTGGCTCTCGGGATGACACGTCTTCGCGAGAATTGTCGTTCTAATTCTCGCCCTGGAAATTGGGAGTGCTAGTTGTTGATCGAGGTCAACAAGCCTTGGCTCATGATCCAACGCCGTTGTTGTCTTCGTCGTCCAAGTCGACGATCGGATCGGCCAAACAAAGAAATATCATTTTCATTCTTAGCGACGATCAAAATGTGTTTCTTGGCTCAATGTCACACATGCCGAATCTTGAGGACATAATTATCATTCAGCAGGGTACCTTCTTTGCCAATCATTCTACCACAATAGCTACAATCTCTGCTGTCGATCGGAGGCGTCACTGGACTCAGGGTGGTCTGCACCCGCACAGCACCAATGTCACCGACATTGACCGTCCGTATGGTAAGTCAGGGCGAGCTCTTCGATATAATTATTCTCCTACTCCTTGTGATTCCAATCCCAAGGTAAGTTTTCTAAATTTATACTTCAAATTTTCAACGATGCGCTTCTTCACACATGGCTGTGCCTATAGGAGCATCTGTAGTCGTCTGCGGTGCCAATATTGAAAAGAACATGAAGATCCTCTCGAGCCGTCTGGCTGAGTGGAGGTGGTGTGACGCGGTTTGGACTGACTTCAAATGATGGGCCCGGTGTACTAGATCTGAAGCGGTCCTGGAGCGTAGGGAGCAGGCCACAGTCTGGGATATTGAAGAAGCCTGTGATGTCGACTGAAATGCTGCGACAGGGTTGAAAAGGGTGGACTCGTCCGATGCCGACAGCTGCTCCGCCAGGTTCAATGTTTTAAACCTCTGTTGCTTATCGAACCAAAGTCTCCTGATGCTCTTTGTTTATCTCTTTTTCTCAGGGTGATCGTACTGATTCGTCCTCAGCAATTTGAATCCATGCTCTTATACCTCATAATTATGCTACATCTTGGACGTGTTTGTTCGCGAGTCTTTCATCAGTCTTTCAAAATGTCGGAAGCATTCTCCACGTGTAAAGCTGACTCTGCATACGGCTTCATCGTCTCTTCAACCAATGCTGCCCCCTTTCCATCAAAAATGACAGCAATTTCCTCAAGGGTATGCCCTTTCGTCTCCGGGAACAAAACCCATACCACCGCCAGGAATACAGCCAATAGCGCACAAAACACGATATAGTACCTCCAATCAAGGTCTTCTATACCTATCGGGTTGCAAAAAGCGGCAATCACAAGGGACCCATAGATGGCGAAAAGTTCCACGGCGATTCCTTTGGAGCGGAGCGAGTATGGAAAGATCTCTGTTGGGTAGCCGAGCAGCAGGGGCGTCCAGGCAATGTCGTAGTGGAAGTAGTAGATGAACAAACAGACGACTACGACGATGCCTGCTGGCTTGGAGCCCGTCTCCGCGTTTACCGCGGAACAGGCCGTCCAGACGACGTAGGAGGCTAGCATACCTACGCTGCTCCACAGGAAAAGCGTCCGTCGGCCAAGCTTGTCCACGAGGACGGCCGCCATGAGCGCGGCGCCAAAGTTGAAAACTTGCAGCAGGCCGTTGATGAGCGTCTGGTCGAAAGTACTGGTGATTCCGACCGAGTCGAGCACCAGGGTCAGGTAATATGAGACTATGCCTATGCCGTTCCACTGCGCAAAGGTGCCGACACAGACGGCGATCAGCAGTCGTTTCCGGTTGCCAGGCGTAGCCACAAGGGCTTTCCATGTTGTCTTTGCTGCTATCTTTTCCATTTGAATTGCCTGCACGATCTCGGAGATCTCGAGTTCCACAAGGGGCGTGTAAGCATGGTCGTCACCGGCGGCTGTCCCAGATGTCTGTCCAGAATGGTACTTGGAAAGGATGGCAGCAGCTTCGTCCGTCCTATCGTTTGCGATCAGCCACCGGGGAGATTCTGGAATGGCCCACCAGAACAGGAGTTGCACAAGAGGCAGACAGGCCTGGACCGTGGAAGGAATCCTCCATGCCCAGTCGTTGTCGTAGTCCTGGGTGCCAAATGTCGTCCAGCTCGCAAGAATGGCTCCCAAGTAATACATGGTCCAGAAGGCGCACGTATATTTGCCGCGGTGCGTCGGATAAGCAAGCTCGGCTATAAGCATAGGACTTGGCTGCACTACAAACATGCCTCCAAAGCCAACGATGGCTCTCGATACGACGAACATGGCATAGTTGACGGATGCCGATTGTATGATCGTGGCGCTGATAATCATGATGATTCCGGCGAGGAGGATGGGTCTTCGGCCAAACCTGTCAGACAGGCTCCCAACCAAGGGAATCGCAAGAACAGAGCCGGCCGATTGTGCCGCATTGACTACACCAAGCCAGGTGCCTGTGGGATTGCCAAAGTCGTCGCTCCATTGAGTGAGCGATTGGAGTCCGTTCATGAGGGAACCTAGGGATATTTGTGAGTCTCACCGGAGATATAAGATACTATGGCTCACTATAGTCTTTCTTACCATCATATCCGGAGACAGAAGATGACAAAAGAGGAACGACAAGCGCCAGGTTCAACCTGAGTAAGTGAGGTTGTTGGAACCACCACTTGTTTGTTTGAGGGAGCACCTCAGCGAGGGCCGACCCCACGATTTGAGACTCCTTCATGAGTGTTTCTCTAATGCGGTCTTGGACAAGAACGGGGGCGGAATCGCTTGCGGACAAAAAGCACCGGCAGACAGCATTATCCAGGGTGAGGTCGAATATCACACCATCATGATCCGTACCACTGGAGGCGATAGCATATTTATGTATGAGCGTTTAGCGTTGGAGAGGTATTATGGGGGTTTGCGACCCACTATAACCCATTTGTTTCTCCAGATCTCTTCCCCGTGGGGTGTCGGCATGCATTGACAGTGCGACCGAGACCACGGAATTCTTGCCAAGTTATTGTGTTCGCGCCCGCTGGGCCTGTCTTCCACGGTCCGTACGTTTCCGGAATACTGTCACCCTGCTAGTTGCAGTTCTGCTATATCCATTTGAGGCTGAGGAATCTCACTAGAAACGGAGTCTTGTTTTACCCGGTTTGCTCGGACACCTCTTGTGAGGAGAACAGCACAGCTGGCAAGACAGTCACGACATACTGCACTTGAAGACTGCAAACAACTCACAACATTTCCAGTCAAAACCTTGTACATCCCGTTCGCTGTTCAAATACCAACGTCGGAACAGTGAACAGAGTGGGGTCGTCGAGCCCTGCTTGGGCAACAGGACCCAAGATGCAGGACTCTACGTCATCTCGATCGTCAGTAATACCCAGCTGGCCAGGTGGTCGAATATCTCCACTGCAAACGGGTCTCATGACCTCTCAGGGATCTATAGGACTAATCAAGAAATCACACATGGAGCAATTGATGCTGGCTAGGAAACACCTCTCGTTGCAAAATGCACTGTACAACACCCACCGAAGGATGAATCATGTGGTCAGAATGCCACAGTCTCGATTTGGCTTTTGAATCTGCAAAGGAGAAAAATGGGCGACGCCCTCTCTTTTATACATATTGTGCAGAGGTTTTAGATATTGTATGGCTGGGCTGGGAGACATCTCAGAGTTCCGAGGTAGGAAAATGAGTCTTTTTTTTTTTTCTATCTTCATTTCTGTAACTCCGACAGGTCTTTCAAGGTGTCCTTAATGTTAATATTACTGAGATTTTAGCTCAGCAAGTCTGTATACCATCCTATCTAGGTATACCCAGATAGCCTACCTAGCCGTGTAACCGCCATCAATTACAAAGTCCGCGCCTGTTGTATAAGAGCTAGCATCGCTTGCGAGATACAAGTAAATGCCCTTCAATTCCCTGGGGTCAGCATCCCTCTTCATGGGAGTCAAACTGAACCACTCCTCCTTCATTTCGAACGGGCAGTCTCCTGAGATCTCCGTATCAATGTAGCCCGGAGACACTGAGTTGATACGACCTCCCCATTTTGCCCATTCGACCGAGAGAGACTTGCATAGGTGAATCTGAGAAATGATGCAAAGTTAAGATCTTTTTTATTCCGCGTACCTTGTGTCTTTTTTGGGTCGGGTAAAGAGGCAGGGCTATTGGAACTCACCACACTGGCCTTGCACGCATTGTAGCAAGTCTGTTCCTGGGGAACATTTGCTGCGTGTCCGCTCATGGACGCCGTTGCGATTCCGGTACCATGACCCTGTTTGCGGAACACGAGGCCTGCTGCACGGAGACAATAATACGCGCCGTCAAAGTTGATGGCGCGGACGCGGTCCCAGTCCTCCACCTTGTCATCCAGACCGCCAGCCTTGGAAGGCACACCAGCGTTGGCGATCATGACATCCAGACGGCCAAAGTCCTGAACAACTTGTGTGACTGCCTTCTCGACGGCATCATACTGTCGTACATCCACCTTGTATATCTGAACCTTGACGCCAAAGTCTTTTGCAATGGTAGCAGCGAGCTTCTCTGCTTTGGGCGATGAGTTGTACCACAGAGCAAGCTACACAAGTAAGACAGATGATACGTCAGTGCAAGTGAGCAAGCCAACAAATAGCTCCAATGGGAGACGTACATTAGCACCTGCTTCGGCGAGACCTCTAGCCACTTCGTAGCCAATCCCCCCTGCACCGCCTGTGATGATCACAGTCCGCCCATCCAGCCGGAATTGCTTGAATACGCTATCTTGGATTGGGGGATTAGGTGCCCTGATGGATCCTCTGCCATTAGATGCCATATTGAAGATTGAGATTTTGCGAGCCGCTTGAAGTCGCTTGAGGGATTACTCGACTTCCAACGGCATGCATGCGTTTCTTGGTCCCAGATGATGAATACATATAATATCACAATTTTCAGCAGATGCATTTAACTCGGAATACGAAACTTGCTTTCTTTAGGTACCGGGGATCGATTACAGGAGTGGATACGGACAACGTCGTCCGGTGGCCTTTGAACAAAATCAAGAGGCACATTGTGTAGAAGGAGAGTGCTAAGGCTCCGCTGTGATGCAAGCAACAAGTATCTCGGCCATAGTTGAGGTTGTAAGGCCACCGGGGAATTAGATACAATGTAGAATATACCATCCATTCATAAAGCTCATTCGTGATAGTATAGTCCGGACGTGAGGCTCTCAACAACGGACAACACATTGAACCAATAGCAGCGCAACGGAGGACAGTGGGCCGGCCCCGCGTCCCGGAGCGGCTCCACTGTCCGGAGTTCCCAGCAATGGACCCTACGCCATGGCCCTTCGGCAGTCACAATTCAGTTCGAGCCACCAAGCTCTACGTTCGGAGCTCTTTGGCGAGGGTGCTTCGTTATGTCTATATGAGAACGTACTTGTACGAACAAAGTATCATTCGTATCATGGGCAGTGCAGCAGCCCCCTGTGTCACATCACAGACTCGTCACCTCTCCCCGGCCTGCAAATTGCATAATCTACAACATGGCTGAAGTCGTAAGTTATAATGATTTGTATAGTATGTTCACATTCCCGAGACATCTCAAATTAACAAAGCTGCAGAATCCGGCCTTTGTTCTCCAATCCGTGAAGAATGTTTCATTCGAGAACCGTGAGGTTCCCAAGCTGCGCAGCGACTATGATGTGCGAGTTTACATTGAGCAAACCGGCATCTGCGGGTCTGATGTCCACTACTGGCAACGAGGCCGAATCGGCGATTTCATCCTTGAGAGCCCCATAGTTTTAGGCCATGAGAGTTCCGGTACTGTGGTCGAGGTCGGTCCCAAGGTGAAGAATGTCAAAGTTGGAGACCGGGTTGCTATTGAGCCTGGTGTGCCATGCAGGCAGTTCGTACACACAAGAACCTATTAGATGCTGATTTTGAGATGGGAACCAGATTACTGACATTTCATAGCTGTGATTACTGCCGTGCTGGCTCGTACAACCTGTGTGCCGATACAGTCTTCGCGGCTACTCCGCCGTGGGATGGAACATTACAGAAGTATTATATCGTGGCAGGGGACTACTGCTATAAAATCCCTGCGCACATGACTGCCGAGGATGGAGCGCTTGTCGAGCCAGTCGCCGTAGCCGTGCAGATCTGCAAGGTCGCCAATCTTCGTGGCGGACAGACGGTGCTCGTCTTTGGCTGCGGACCCATCGGTGCCTTATGTCAGGCCGTGGCAAAGGCATACGGCGCCCAGAAGGTCATCGGCGTCGATATCTCCAAGGCCCGAGCAGAGTTCGCGAGAGAATTCGGCGCCGATGATGTCTTCGTGCCTACGCGGGAGAGTAACGACGACGGCAGGGATGATCCGGTAGAGGCTTCTCGTGCCACAGCCGAGAAAATAGTCCGCATGTTCGACCTGGGCCACGGTGCAGACGTGGTGCTTGAATGCACTGGTGCTGAGGCTTGCATCCAGGCCGGTGTCTTTGCGGCCAAGAAAGGAGGCACGTTTGTGCAAGCAGGAATGGGCAAAGAGGTAAGTCCCAGCGCAAGCCCACCCTGAACTTCTTCCCCTCCTCGAGCACGTTTTGATGCTAAAGCCGGCTGGATATAGAATGTTGTATTTCCGATTACCACAGCTTGCATCCGAGCCTTGCATGTCCTGGGCTCCATTCGTTATACTACAGGATGTTATCCGGAAGCCGTTGATCTTGTGGCGAGCGGCAAGATCAACCCAAGGAAACTCATCACGCACAGATTCAAATTCGAGGAGGCGTTGGAGGCTTTTGAGATTGTGAGACAGGCCAAGGAGGACACGCTCAAGGTCATTATTCAAGGAGTGCAAGAAAAGTAAGGTCAAGTTTGCAATCAAGTGGAAATTGAGAACCGAAGATTCTGCGTAATAGTTTCCTCGGACATTTTGACCGCCCTTGTTATAAATGCGTCGTCTTCATCTTTGTGACGAAGACCGTTCTTTGTCAGAATTATCGCAGCTTATTGGCTTTGTCTACAGAATATACTAGGGTTGACCAGTTGTCCGACGGGGCTCGGAGCACATAATGTTGGATGAATAAGGCACGATCTTTACGATCGTTACGATCGTCGCCCTCTCCAAACAACATGGGCATCAGAAGGCGTTTAATGCATATAGACTAAAGAATTTATTCCTTAACTAATTAAAGCCTTTTTATAATTATTCAAGAACAAATAAACCTTCTCTTTAATCTCTAAATAGCCTAGATAGATAGAATTAAGCTTGATAGTCACTTCTTTACAATATATAAGCTATAAGCCTCGGAGTGTGGTTATAACTTATGCAAAGGAATATCGATACCATGATCAGCCTTTAATAAGTCTTTGAGCTTAACAAGGGTAATTAACAGCAGGATTCACTCTTGCTCTACTCGGAACGTAACATCACTGATATGCATCATTTTATCCTCATGTAATCGTAGAATGTCTTGAGTGGTAATACTTATTTAGCTCTCCTGCTCTTGGCTATCACCATCACTAAGCACCCAAGTACTCATATCTATGGCAAGGTATACCCTCCATCAATGATCATATCCGCGCCTGTGTTTGACTGTCAACCCATGTTGCGATTTTGGATCAAAGCAAGGGGCAGAAATTACCAGTCATGTAACTGCTCGCGTCGCTTGCCAGGAAAACGTAAGCTCCTTTCAGCTCTGCGGCCTTGCACAGCCTGCGGCCGGGGATCATGGAGAACCACTGATTTCTCCATGCCTCAGGGTGGACCTTGAGCACTAAAAGTCACACGTGTATTTAGCTTGAGAGAAATCAGCACCAGCATCGTGGTAGACGTACTATCCGTGTCAATAAACCCTGGCGAGATGCAATTAACTCTTGCAAAATCGACCCACTCCACAGCAAGCGACTTCGACAGATGCACAAGGGCCGCTTTGCTCGCATTATACGCCGCCTGCTTCTGCGGAATATTGACCAAGGTTGCTGAAACGGATGCAGTGAAGATGATCGACCCTCTGCTCAGCCTCTCGTCACTGGCCTCCCATTGCCTCTCAAACACGCGTGCCGCCGCCTGAGCTGTGTAAAACGCCCCATTCACGTTGACGTCGAACATCTCCCGGAATTTGTCCTCGGGATAGTCGACTGCGGCAATGTGGTCCGCGATTCCCGCGTTTGCGACGACAATGTCCAGTCTTCCCTCTCCCATCTCCTTAGTCGCAGCTTCCATGGTCGCCTCGACCTCGATCCTGTTCCTGACGTTGCACTTGTATGCCTTGACAGGTCGGCGGCCGTTGGCCGATGAGATACCCGCGGCTACTGTATCAGCCTCGGATGGCGGAGTGCTGGTGTAAGTGATGGCTACTTTGGCCCCAGCCTCGCAAAGACCCTTGGCGACTTCTAGACCGATGCCCCGGCATCCTCCTGTCACCAAGGCTGTCTGCCCCGAGAGGTCGAAGTGCGAAAGCACTGGCGCGTCCGGATTCGGGTGTGGTGCGAGAACCATGGTGAAGATTGATGATTGACGGGGTTAAACTCGGCAATTCGGCCTTGTTCTGAAAGAAGAGAGACTATGACCTGGTGCTTCAGTAGGAGGGCATCTTCTTAAAGTGGATGTTTGACAATGTAATATGTGGCCCTACTGAGTCCATATCAGTGCCAATCTTGACGGCGCCGGTACGGAGCAGACGAAGTGCAATTGGTGTGCGCGGACACGGAGCGCTGTTCCGGAGCAGCTGCGGAGTAGATCACGATGAGCACTGAGCACGGAGCACCCACTCCGTTGCGAGATTATGAGACTGACAACTACCCTAGGGTATTATAGAAATGCCTCTGTCTCCACGCTCCCTACCCCAGATTCATCCGCTCCGACCCACCTCCACGGCTGGCGTCCTCCACTTCCCCCTCCATGAACACCTGATTCTCCGCCCTGCTCGCAGTCGGGAGGTGGAGAGTGTTTAGTCAAAGGCTCCACCCCCGCATAGTTACTGTACTGCCAGGCTACTCCGGTACTATATGATCCGTCTTCGCTGCTGTCCGTCCTGCAGCGGATTGGAAGCGCCGTCTCCTGGTCCTTATTACTCGCCAAGGGTCACCCTATACTCCGTGTCCGCGGTAGCAAATTCGTATGTCACCAGCCTGCGGCCATCACAACCCCCTGCCACGGTGCCTATGCAGTCACTCTATACGCAGCTGCCATGGCAACGGAAACAGGAGCCAGCGAGTTGAACGTCGACCTCGCCTTGAAAACGACCGAACAAAGCTGCAAGGAATGCCGGAGACGAAAGGCAAAGTGTGACCGTTCTGTTCCCACCTGTGGACTCTGTAAGCAGTACAGGAGACACTGCCTCTACGAAAAGCACTCCCGGACGCCGTTGACGAGAAAGTGGGTTCCCCGGTTTACAGGAAGGGGTATTTCTGAGGTGGTCTTCTGCCTGGGATTTGCTAAAGCGTCGTATTCAGGCACCTAACAGAAGTTGAGGAGCGGCTGGAGCGTGCCGAGGCACTCATCAAACGGCTCAAGCGAGACAATGCAGACGCAGGTGGGCATGCAGTGGCCAGTCCGAGTCCTGCGCGTACCAGCACACTCTCCGGCCTGAACGGCACTCCGGGCCTTGGATTCTATGATCTAGAACTCGGGTCCACGAGCACAAACGCAAGTGGCCTCAGAACTTCCGCCTTGTCGCCATCCACCCCAGCTGCTTTGACCAGGCCCTTGTCACAGCCACCTGCCACGACGAGCCCAGGTCTCCATCGTCCCTCTGTGGGCGAGGCCAATATTGCGCAGCCCGTGATTGGAGCACGACAGAATTGTACCCCTACTAACGCAAGTGAGGCCACTCTCCTTCGAAACGCCTACCCAAGACACTCCAGCAATCTGTGTCTCGCAGAAACGCCACCACAAGATGACTTTGAATGGGATGAGCAAGACAGTGCACAGCGGATGGACGACGCCCTCGACAGCAACCAAAGAGGTTCTCAGGAACCGGATCTTGTCCCAGACGGTATGGCGTCCCTGCCAGTCAGTGAGAAAGAGGCCGGCTATCTCGGGGTAGCGTCCGGGGCGGCTCTGCTTCGCATCATAGAGCCCAAGAAGATCCGAAAGAATTCTCGGTCAAGGCCCCATCGAAGCTTATCATACTGTACCACTCCAGGCATTCCCTCTGCACCGGACCCAAATCATCACATTACAGATGCCATGATTGATGCGTATTTTAGGCGGTACCACCTGAGCTATCCCATCATACACGAGGCCACATTCCGAGCTCAGTACTCGGAAGTCATCCCACAGCCAAACGGGAAGTGCTGGCAGATCTTGGCTTACACTGTCGCCGCAATTGGCGTGTACACGTCTTCAGATACATTAAGCAACAATCTTGACCTGGAACTTTTCGCGCACGCCAGATCGATGCTCTCATTCGATCATCTCGAACTAGGCAATCTCACACTCGTTCAGGCACTCACCCTCATCTCCAACTATCAACAGAAAAGAGACAAGCCCAACTCAGGGTATAACTACCTCGGTCTAGCCGTCCGCATGGCTACAGGCTTAGGATTGCATAAGGAGTTCGCAGGCTGGAAGATCTCCCCTTTGCATATGGAAATTAGACGACGAGTTTGGTGGTCTCTTTGCGTCTTTGATGTGGGCGCCACTATCACCTTCAGCCGTCCCACCGTCTGGCCGTATGTGGGCGTCGAGGTTGCGTTTCCTATGAACGTGCCCGACCGAGTACGTAATGTCTCCAGATTCTTGAACTGACTGTCACAACTTGAATCTTCAGTTGACTAAGGGTTCTCTTCTAGGACCTGACGGCCAATTCTAAGTCTTACCCGAAGGAGAGAGAATCGATAACGCCGTACACATCCGTCGGCCTCCAGGCCAGGTTTCACGTAGCGACAAACCGAATCTACTCGAGGGTGATTTCCAAGCCATTCGCGACGGCCGAGGAGCTAAGCAATCTCGAGGCCGAACTCCTGGAGCCGTGGTTGGCCAAACTTCCTGAGTGGTTTAGAGAGGGCTCAACAGTAGAGCCGGCCTACTCACTCGCACATTCCATTATGCAGTGGCGTTACCGAAACTTTCGCATCATCATGTATCGACCATTTGTGATACGCATGGCACTTGCCAGTCGCAACGACCGGACCGTTAACAATGCTGCGGCAGCAGATGTTCAGGCTTACACCCAGTGTTTGAAGGACGCCGGTATTACCATCAAGTCCATCAGCAGATATTGGGCGGCGAATGAACATAATAGGCTCTCTGCCTGGTATGCCTTGTAAGTTAGCACTTGAGTCCTCCCTGTAGATTCCCGCGAATTCCCCCTCACCTTGATCTCTACCATAAGAACCCTTATTTATACAAGTCGCTAATCCAAACTTTTTTTTTTTTTGCAGATACTTTCTATTTCAAGCAGCTCTGATACCATGTATCTGCCTCCGAAACCTACCATTATCCCCCGACGGCCCAGGATGGTGTGAACAAGTCTTATTGACGCTGCAGACCATACGTTCTCTTGCGCCCGTCAACGCGAGCTGCAGCAGCTGTTACGATGTGATCATCGATCTTTGCGGGCGCTATCTCAATCTGAATAACGCGAATTTGCCTGCAAGCCTGGGAACGGGAAACAATGTTGTTCATGAGGCTCA
Organism: Aurifilum marmelostoma; assembly: GCA_027559495.1. NCBI lineage: Eukaryota > Fungi > Ascomycota > Sordariomycetes > Diaporthales > Cryphonectriaceae > Aurifilum > Aurifilum marmelostoma. The sequence continues at coordinate 220,813 of JAMXSV010000009.1, read as the reverse complement.
CATGGGACCACATGATACAGCGGCTTCAACTCGGACACCATTGAGAAATGGAGATAAACAGCAGCAAGTCCTCGGGCCCATCGACGAAAGTCCGCAGACCCAAATAAACCAGGTCTTCCCCATGATGTGGCCTAATGTAAATGCTTTGGAGGCGGCTGGTGAAGTCCTGGGAAACGACGCCTGGCTTTCGTTTCTCGACGCACCTTGACGACTTCTGCAAGGTCCCACGGTGTTTAAGTGGCTCAAACCCCCTTAAACTCCCTCTCTAATCTGGTATTTGACTTGGAAGTGCGGCCTGTACGTAATGTGGCAATGGGCTGGGACGCAGAACCGACATCTTCTCAGGTCGTCATGATTTGCGAGGTTGGGAGTGAGCAGAATCCGGCAAAATTACGCCCATGGTCTGCTCGTCTTCTACGCTTACAGCTTTCATGTGAAGGATTTTCATAGTCTCTGGGCTGTGTGATCCTTTTTATTACTTGTGCTGACATAGCTAGACTGCGACTATAACTATAATGATTAGTGGATACAATTATTCAGATTAGTATTCAACGTCATTCAATGAAGTTGATCTTGAATGGGCTCTTGTCAGTTGTGGACTCGACGGGGATGTCACTCAACGGCAAGACCACACACTTGCATATTTCGGTCATAAATCACACAGCGGAAGAGATAATACTCGGCAACTGGCGGATCAGGCAGTCTCCTGATCCCGCTCGGACATGCTGCGGTACAACAGGGTATTCAGTCTATTCCCTGAACTGCCGCAGACCCTCCTTGATAATCGACTCTGGTGGGACCTCATCCGTTTCTTTCGCAGTACGCAGACTGCACTAGAGTGTTGGACTCTCGGCTCCCTGGGGTCCGTTCCGGGTAGCTTAGGTGCTGTACCGCACTTCCGTCGTGACCTGTATGTTGGATGGGTCATAATACGGATGTCCGGTGCTATTGCAATACCTGGCAGGGATTAGCTGTTGTATTTTCGATATACTCATTTTGAGACGAGCAGGGCGAATGTTGGTGAGGCCAAATTCATGTGTATTTGATCTATCTTCTATAAAAGAAAAGGGAGAGGAAACGAGCAGAATATATATTCATTTATATACTATAAGCATATAGAAAGTAGATCTAACTAGGCCCACTAGGCTAATTAGAGCAGCTAAATTATAATATACCCTTTAGTTAAATAGCTTTAACTGCATTATGCTTTAAAAATAATAGAAATATATAGAAATAGCGCATAGAATGCATTAATAAATAAAGAAAAAAATAAGGAAAAATAATAAATATATAGAAAATAATAGAACCTTATAATCCTAAGCTACTAAATATTTAGCCTATTTAGCTAAAAATGTATAATAAGCACTGCTATAACCGGGGTATATAATAAGTATATAAGGGTTTATATTAGGCAAGTAAAGTATTAAAGTATGCTTTAATAAATATAAAAACTAATCTAAAAGCCTTTTATAGCATACTACTAGCAGTAAAGCTATTACTTATAATAGAAGTAATACTTAGATTAATAATTAAAAACTATATATAAATAATCTATCTAATTAATAGCAAATATATCTTTTATATCTTCTATTGTTTAGTTAGATAACTTAGATAGCAATATATTTAAGATATCTAAATAGCTCTAGATAATTTATATTTTAAGCTATCCTATCTAATTAGTTACAAACCCTAACCCTAAATTATATAATCTTTATTATACTAGTTTTATATTAGAGTATTAGACTTTTAGCTCTTTAGGACCTATTCTAGATAGCTCTAGTGCTATACTGCAATTCTTATTATAATTTATATATTAGATAGATTATAATATTATCTTCTTTCTATAGATTATTATCCCTAATAATGTTTTTATAGATTTCTTAATATCTTTTCTATTCTGCTATATTTCCCTAATTAAGATATTAAATTAAGTTAATAAATTATGCTTTTATGCAAAAAAGACTAAATAAAAGGATTTTCTTCTTTCTATTATTCTTTAAAATGCTATTATTATGCTATTCTATTCTTTCTATAAGAGAAGAGATATCTGCAGCTGCTAGATATCTCTTAAGGATTCCTTATATTATGCTAAGTATATGCACTTAAATTACTTTTATTATAATATTTAAGAGCTTAATATCTCTAAAATTTGCTATATTAGTATTTAGTATTAATGCTTTAAAAACTAATTAAAGTCTATAAAGGGGCATTTTTATAATATTGCTATAGAAGTTAAGCAACTTTAAAAATAAAAGCAAATATAATTTAAGAAGATAATATATACTATTTATTATAGTATTAATAATATTAAGAAATTAGAGAGGATTAAAAAGAAAGAAGCTAAGGCAAAGTATATAGCTGCTAAGGAGGCTAACTAAAGCGCTAAGGCCTTAATTCCTAAAGATCCTTTTTCTAAAGTATTTTCTAATTCTATTTTTCTTAAAGTAAGCAATATAGATTAATCCTTAGTAAATCTAAGTTCTTTTATTATTAATAGATTAAAAAATATAGCTAAATTCTTAACTAGTTGCTAATTTAGCTTAGCTAGTATATTCTTTTCCTAATACTATCTCTAACTAGTACTTCTTTCTAACTAATAATTTATTTTGCTAATTAGTAGAGGTTTTAATTAATAGTATATATTCCTAATTATATTTTTAGAATATTAGTAGTATTTTATATTAGTATTTTCTTTTAATCTAAGTTTTAACTATCTATTTTTATAACTAATTTATCTAGTAATTCTAAAGTATTTATTATATATTAGCAAGATTTTCTTTAAATTTCTATATATTTTTGCTTATTAAATAGTCTTTCTATTTAATATAGTACTTAAGGTTATACTGCAAGCCTCTATATTTTAAGATTCTTTCTATTTTAAATTCTAGTTTATTTATTATAACTTTAATTATATTATTTATTAGTATTTCTTTTATTGCTAGTTTAAGAAGTAAAATATAGAATACTAAGTATATTCTTATTTCTGCTAGTAGTGCGAGTTTATAGTTAACTAAAAAGATTTTTCTTAAAATTTTAAAGGATCTAATTTTCTTATAATTAAATTTATTATTTAGTTAGATAGTTTTAATATTTTTCTATTTCAAGTAAACTTTATTTCCTTTTTATAAAATTAGTCTCTCAATTCTTTTAAAATTAGTATATTTAGTTATTTATTTTTATATAAATTATAATTTTTATTAAATATCTTCTTAAATCTTTTTTAAGTTATTATATTTATTTTTCTGCAGCTTTTGCTTTTACCCCTAATAATGCTTTATAATAAGCTATTAAATTATATCTATAAAGTATATAGAATAATAAGGTTTTTATAATGCTTATATCTATATTATTATATACAAATTATACTAAAGATAATAATTTAACTTAATTATTCTATTTTTAATTAATATAGTACTAGAAATATTATTTAATAATTTAATTTATTCTTTATATTTATTTATTTATCTATAGATAGTAAGCTATTAATATCTTATAGTATACTCTAAGCTATTTTATAAGTAATATTTAAAAGTATAATGCAAATTTCTTATCTTAGTCTAAAATAATTTCTTCTAATATACTATAATTAGCAATAATTATTTTAAAGAATATATATATAAGTTCTTCTGCTATATTGCTTTCTTTATAAAGAAGAAAGTAAGTATATTTGCTTAATTTGCAAATTACTACTAAGATGCTATTATATTATATTTTAGTTAAGAGTTCTTATAAAATAAATAGCTTAATAATAAAGTCTAAACTAATAAATTGCTAAATAGTTATAAATACTAGTAAAAATTATAGTAATTTATAAAGCTTATAGCTATTGCATTACTAAATAATTTCCTTAATTTGCATTTTAAAATTTAAGAGATTTTAATATTATTTAATTTATTTATATATAGCCCTAATTCTTTAGTATTTATATATAAATGCGCTATATATATCTCTAATATATTCTTCTTATTCTATAAGAATTATTTTTTCTAGCTTTTTGCCCTAAAGTGCAATCCTAAGTATTGCATTAAGTTCTTATTATTATATAAAATTCTCTTCCTTATCTTAATTAAAGAGTATTTATTCTTTAATTCTATTTACTAGTATATAATCTAATTATTAGCTAAAAGCATTTACTTTAATATTCTCTTTTCCTTAAATATAGCTAATTTTAATATTAAATTATAAAAGAAATTTTGCCTATTATACTTATTATTTATTTAAGATCTTAATTATAGTAAATAATATAAGATTCTTATAATTTATAAATACCTTAATTAAGTATTTTGCTTTAATAAAATAGTATTACTATTCTTAGAATATATATACTATAGCTATAAGTTCCTTATTTAGAATTCTATATTATAATTCTAAATTATTAAGTTTCTTCGAGAAATTAGCAATAAGATATAGTTTTTCTTAATTATCTTATTAAATAAGTTCTCTATTAAGCATATAGTTTAATATATTAATTGCAATTCTAAATTCTTATCTAGAATTAGCTTCTTTTAAAATTGATTCTTATATAACTTATTTCTTAATTGCATTAAAAGCTTATTATTCTTTATTTATCTAATAAAAAGAATAATTCTTTTTAATAAATTCTATTATTAGTTATATAATCTTTAAGTATTATTAAATAAATTATTAATAGAAATTAGCATATTTAAAAAATACTTTAATATCTATTATATTTCTAGATATTAGCTATTTCCTAATAGCTTCTATTTTATTCTTTTATATATAAATGCATCTAGGCTTAATTATATATCTAAGATAGTTAATCTTTTAAATATAAAAGTAACTTTTTTTTAGTTTAATAAGAAATTTAGCATTCTAAAGAGTTTATAATACTTTTTATATATGCTATTTATAAGTTACTAAATTTAAAGAATATATAAGAATATTATTAAAGTAGGCAATAATATAAATATTTAAATACTCTCTAAGTACTTAATTAATTGTTTTCTAAAAAAATATAAGTGCATTAATTAATCTAAATAGCATAATTATATATGTATAGTATCTATATTTAATGCAAAATGCTATTTTTTTAATTTTATTTTTCTTTATTTTAATAAAATTATATATTTCTTTAAAATTAAATATTATAAATTATTATATACTTTATAATTAATTTTATAACTTCTTAATAAGTAGTAGCAAGTACTAATTCTTAATTATAATATTATTAAGTTATTTATAATTTATATAAAGTTATAGTTTGCTATTTTTCTTTAGTATAAATAAAGGTAGATATTTTACTAGTAATTATAATAATTATATATAATCTTTTTTTTAAATTTTTATTAAGATATTCTCTAAATGCCTTAAGTTATACTTTATTTATTTTATAAATAAAAAAGAATTTTAGCTAAGTTTTTTTTAAATAGAATTTTATAGTTATATAAGCTATATTTTAGTAATCTTATATCTAATTTTTCTTAGAATAGTTTTATAAATTTATAATACTTTTTTAGTATATTAGCGAATATTAGAGTTAGTTCTTTTTCTATTTCTGCTATTTAGAGGAATAGAAGATATTATTAAGTATTTTTTAGCAATATTATAGAGATATTATATTTTAATTAGCTTTATCTAACTTTATATAAATCTTAATATATTTATTTTTATAACTTATCTTAATTACTCTAAGCTAGACTAAGTTTCTAAAGCTATAGTTTTTATTTTTATATAAATTTTTATTATTATAGCTTACTGCTATTGCTCTATACTAAACTAAGCCTTCTTAGCTAGTCTTTATTTACTTATAAGTTTAATTTATACTTAATCTGCATTTATAGATTTAAAATATTTATAATTCTTCTCTATAAGCTATTAGTTCTTGCTAATTTAGAGATATATATTAAGTTCTTATTTAAGCGCTTATCTTAGCTATTCTTAGTAATTAAATCTTATTCTGCATCTTTAATTATAATCATCTTATTAGGTATAGCTTATTTCTAAAAGATTTAGCTAGTAGTTTAATTAATTTAAGAATTATGCTTTTTAAGCTATAGAAATTCTAATATTATATTACAATATACTATATTTATAATATTAAAGGAAATAAGTATTATATATTTTTAGTTTAAGATAAATAGATAATTAGTCTTCTTATTAATTATCTCTTAATTATATATAATAAGTTATTTCTTTATAGTATTAAGTATATAGGGCTTCTCTTTCTGCTATTATAGTATTTTTGCTATATTAATAATGCTCAAAAATATATAATTCTCTTATACGCTATTATTTAATAATATACTATACTATTAGCTATTAATATTTATATTAAGCTATATATATATATAGCTTTTTTCTGCTATTATATATAGAGACTTTATAGTTCTAATCGACTATTATTCTTTTATAAGCAATTCTTTTCTTTTAGAGTTTTCTTAGCTATTTACTATACTAGTGCTTTAGCTTATTATTAAGTATATTTATAATACTTTCTACTATATTGCTATATATGCTAAGTATATGCTTTATTCTATATATAGATAGTATATCTTTTTATAAAGCATTACTACTATTTATATTTTCTATTAATGCAAGATTCTAAGCAATCCTTTAATAGTTTAATAAATGCATTTTAATATCTTTTATTTAGTACTTTTCTAAATTATAGTTTAAATTCTTTATAAGCTTAGATAATTTATTCTTCTTCCTTAACTAGAAATTATCTATATTTTACTTTTTTTTTAAAATAAGTCTAATAGCTATAGTAAGTATATAAAATCTATACTAGCTAATAATGCTTAAAATAGAAAGCATTAATTCTAGAGTCTTCTATTTATTTTGCTTTATAATTCTAGATTAGGATACTTCTAAAGAGTTTTTTTAAAAGAATTTTATATATAAGGTATTTAGTTTATATATAAGTTCTTAGATTATAGAAACTAATACTACTATACTAGCTAATTAGTGCTAATTTCTTTAAGTTATTTATATATTATTATATAATAGGCTTATATTATAGGCTGAGGCCGTATATGGGGCTTCGGCAGCTACTGAAGCCAGGAACGCCATACGATGCGCTATATAATACGCACGCTATGCTATACCCACAAAGTAGCTCTTTAGCTCCTTGCAGATAGAAAATTCCTTATCTTTCTTCTATTACTCTCTAAGCTAGAATATTTATAGTAATAGACTTCTAATTAAATGCATACCCCTTAGCTAGGCCTTTTATATATATTCTAGCTTTGCTTATCTACTGCAATAGCGCTACTTAAGCGCAGTAATTAATAATGGAAGGAGAAGAATAATAGCTACTATTTATAGCAGATAAAGGCCTTAAACTAAATCTATATGCTCCCTTTAAATAACTGCATAAGCTATAAAAGAGCTAGTTTGCCTATATTACTTAGCTCTTTAAAGAGAAGCTAGCAGCTAGCTATACTGCTTAAGAAACTCTAAGCTATTAGCATAAAGAGGCACTATAAGCGCTACTACAATATATTATAATTATTAAAGCTAGATTATATAAAACTAAAGCGAATAAGATATTATATATAAGTATATAGAAAGCAGCTAGTAAGTAAGGCTTATACCCTTATAACTAAAGAGAAGGCTTTAATTATAATAATAATAATAATTTTAATAACTAACTTTATATATAATAAAAGCTTCTGCCTTAGCTTAAGAAATTTAATAAGAATTGCTTAAAGTTCCTTTTATAGAAAATTAGATATACTATAAATTTAGCTAGAATACCCGCTTTATTAAAAACTTATATAATAAGTTTTATACTATATTTAAATATCTTAAAGAAGCTGCTTAGAAGCTAGCTAATTCTTATTTTAACTTAAAAGAGCCTAACTAAACTAGCAATTCTTAAGCCTTTATAAAATATCTAGCTAGCTATTATTATAATACTAATTAGGCTAAATAAATAATATAGGCACTCTTTAAGATTTATTAATGCAAAAACTAGCAATTTTTCTTTTTTTTGCTATTTAGGAATAAGTACTCTCTAAAGCTAGAGGTACTTTATAGCCTAATTAAGCAAAGCTTACTATTCTAGAAAGAGCTATTAATATTAGGCTTTAAGATAAACTTATCTCTATAAGTATGCTAACTAACTACTATATATAGATTAAAGAGGCTCTATTAATCTTTTCTAAGATAGAGGGACTTATTAAGTAATAAAATAGTTTAATAGTAAATATTATCTTAAGAGGCATCTTTTAAAAGAGAACTTAATAAGAAAAAGACTTGTAAGAAGATATCTTAATAATTAGAGTTAATGCTATAGGTATAAGCAGTATTACTTCTAAGCAATGCGCTAAATAGATATTAAATAAAGAAATTAAAAGATAAAAGAATAATAATTTATACTTTTAATATAGTAAAGAAGATTACTATATAAACTAGTATAGCCTTCTACTAGCTATACTGCTTATATAAAGCAGTATTTAAGCTGCTATTATTACTATAAATAATAATAATAACTTTATTAATCTTAATAAGGAAAAAAGAGTAGCTTCTGCGCAAAATTATATATAGAAGCTTATTAGGCTAAGATTTAATAGAAATAAAATAAAATAAAAGCTAAATAGGTTCTCTTTTATAATAAACTTATTATATAATAAAACTAAATTTATAAATATATTAGTAAATTAAGAATATAATTGCTATAATGCTATAAATAAAAAGCTTATTAGAAAACTTGCCTTTTTATATATTTTAATAATACTAAAAATACTTTATAAAGCTATAATAAACTAAGCTATTTAGAAGCTAAGCGCAATCTTTAAAATAATATATTTTAAGGCTAACTTAGATAGCTATATATATTAAGTTTAGATATATATTATTCTCTAACTTAACTATAATATAATCTTAAAGAAGCTATAAATAGAATAAGAAGAAATTATCTATATAGTATATAAGTATTTTCTAAGTATTAGGCAAGCAGTAGGCTTAAAAATTTAAGAAAAAGATTATGCTTTAGTAGTATACTAAAAAGTTAATAGCATAAGCGCTTTTATACTAAAGATAAAGATAAGATAAAGCAAATGCTTATAAATAGTATAGATATAGCTATTTGCAGTAATCCTAGCTAATATTAATAAGGCATTTGTACTAAAGAAGAAGGCCTTAGTAAAGAATAAGCTGCTAAAATAGTTTTAATAGTAAGCAGAACTCTTTAATAAAAAAAGAAAGAGAAGCTGCTACTATATTATAAGAAAGCAGATTATAAGATTATCTTAGAATAAGATAAAAATAGTAAGTAGCTAGAAATCTCCTAAAGCCCCCTTTATAGAATATTAAGAGATAAACTATTAATTCTAAAAAAGATTCTTATAGAGCTATTAGAGCTAAGATATATATAAGTAAGCAGCTTATTAGCAAGAGCGCTTATAATCTTTATTAAAAAATCTAGTAATAAGCTGCATTTCTATATTAATTATTGCGTACTTAATGCTATTACCTAAGCTAATTAATATTTACTTCTATTTATTAAAAAAACCTTATTTAATCTTTTAAAGGTATAGTAGTTTATTAAATTTAATATATAAGCTGCTTTTTATAAGCTTTATATTAAAGAGGGTAATAAGTAGAAAATTGCTTTTTATACTTAATTTAGCTTATTTAAATAGCTAGTAATCTCTTTTAGACTTATAAAGGCATTAGCTACTTTCTAGTAATATATTAATTTAGCATTATAATAGTATTTAAATATCTTTTGCTTAGTATATTTAAATAATATGCTTATTTACTTAAATAGTTTTAAGAAGAACTATAAATAAAAGATAGAATAAGTTTTTAAAGCTTTAGAAGCTACTAGTTTAAGCTTAGATATTATAAAATGCAAGTTTAGCATTTAGAGAACTAAATATTTAGGATTTATTATTAAAGTAAGTACTAAAGTTTATATAAACTTTAAGAAGCTAATAGCAATTTGCAATTAAGAGGCTCTTAAAATGCTTAAAGATATATAAAGTTTTCTAGAATTTGCTAATTTCTATTACTAATTTATTAAGAACTATTCTAAGACTATAGGCCTTCTTTTAGCATTTATAAAGAAAGAAATGCTATTTTACTAGGGAGATAATAAGAATATAGCCTTTAAGCAGCTTAAGCTTAAATTTATCTTAAAGCTAATATTAATATAGTAAAATTCTAAGAAGAATATTATACTTAAGGCTAACTGCTTAAGCTATTTACTAAGTAGCTACTTATTATAGAAGAATGCTAAAGAAGCATTATAGCTAATAGTATATTACTTTAGATAACTATTGCCTATAGAATATAACTATAAAATCTATAATAAGAAGTTATTAGTAATTATAAGCTGCTTATAAGCTTAGAATATAAAGCTTTATAGCATAAAGAAGCTATTTATAATCTATTTAGACTATAAGAATTTAAAGTACTTTATAACTACTTAGAAGCTTAGTAAATAATAAGTGCGCTAATTAGAAAAGTTATTGCAGTTTTGCTTTAGGCTTACTTACTGCAAAGAAGCTGCTATAAAGTGCCTTAATGCACTCTCTTGCAGAAAATAGAATATGCTATATAGAATAATAAATAAGCGCTTTATTAAGAGAGAATTCTAGCTATTAAGGAATAACTAGATTAGGCAGAAGTAAGACTATTAAGAAATTATATAAATTGCCTAAGTTAGCGCTTAGAATAAATTGCTTTTTAAGAGAACTTAGATCTTTATATAAGAAGACTTTTAAATAGCTTAGAATACTGCTTTATAGAATAATAGAAAGTTCTTATAGATTATTTAACTAGTTAAAGAAAGAGCTAGAGCGTTTTTAGCAGATTTTAAAACTAGCAATAGAAACTCTCTAAATATATTTATTGCTAAATGCAAAATTAATTTAAAAAGCATTCTTAAATTCTAAGATAGAATATAAATACTAGAATAAGAATTATTATAAATTGCATTAATATAAAATATATATAATTTCTATCTAAGCAGATATCTAGAGCAAAATACTACTATTTTGCTACTAAGCTGCTTATACTTCTAGCCTAGCTTATATAAAATAGTATAGAGATTTACTTAGAATTATAATATCTATAGATAGAAGACTATATAGCAATACTATAAAAAAAGGCTTTTTAAGCCCTTATTTATTCCTAAGCAGCTATAGAGCAAGCTCTTAATTAACTTTATAGTAAACTTACTTATAAAAAATAAAAATAGCTTTTAGTACTTAATAGTTATTATAGACTAATTAAGCAAAGCTATTATACTAGAAGCTATATATATAATAAATGCTAAAGCTTATATTAAGCAGTTTATAAGCTGCTATTAGAGATATTATAGTTTTCTTAAAGCTCTAATAAGCAATTAGAGAATAAACTAAATAGGATCTTTCTAGCAATGCCTATGCAAGTTAACTAGAATTAAGTAGCGCTTAAGCATTACCTACTACCCGAAAATAGATAAAGTAACTAAAAGAGCTAATTAGAAAGTCTTTAACTACTTAAAAGTATTTATAATATATATATAAAAGAATTAGCTATAGCTACTAGTAAGCATATAATTAGCTATTAATAATAGAAATATTACTATAATTAGACTAAGCCCTTTCTTCTTTTAATATAGATACTATACTAATATTATTTAAGAGGTAGAATACTTTATAGTACTAGCTTACTTACTATATATAAAAGCAGAAGATTTTATAAAATAATTAAAGAAGTTAATAGAATTTGCGCAAGCAGTTATAGCAGTAACTTAGCAATAAATAAAAGAAAGCGCAAACTAGAGAAGAGTATTAGTAGAATAGTTCGCTACTAGAAATAATATATAGCTATCCCTTAAGAATATAGCAATAGACTGCCTTTCTTAGAAGCTAGCTTAGCTATATTAAGTATAGAGAGTATTATTCTTATAAAGCTAAAAAGTAGCAAATTAGTATAATAGAAGCTAGAAAAAGGGGGAAATAAAGAATATTAATAAAATAGCAAAATATTAAATATTTTAAGCAAGAGTAGTAGTTAAAAGAACTAACTAGTAAAGTTAGCAGCTAGTAAACTGCTTTAGAGCTAATAAAAAAGATAAGAATATACTAAAACTATTAATATAATAATAGCTAGAATTCTAGAATATAATAAGAGCATAATAGCTATAAGGGATAGCTTAGCAATCTAAGAAATTCTAGGCTAAGCAAAAGTAAATAGATAATTAAATAGCAAATAAGCAAATAATAAATTTAATATTATAATTAAAGCTTTAGCAAAGATATTAAGTAAGCTCTTTATTTTTATAAAGAAAGTTACTTATATTAAGAGTTAAAGAGCTGCTTTGTATTAGCTAAGGAGCTAACTTTAAGCTAGAAGAGAAAAAGGAAAATTAGAATTACTTACTATAGAGTTAAGAAGAAATAAGATATTAGAGAAGAAAGGAAATTCGATAGGATAGAGGGCAAGTTGAAAGCAGGATATATAACTTTCCCCCCCCTCCCCCTAATAATAAAAAAAAAAAAAAAAAAGAGAGAGATATAGCAGAATAAGGGCAGAAGGCAATAAACTAAAATTTTAAAAAAAAGCTTAATAATAACTACTAACTACTAAGCATCTAATAGCTATAAAGTAATATAGTAATTTGCTACTACTAAAGATAAGTAAGATAAGCTAATCTAAAACTTATTTAATCTAATTCTTATTATTATTTTTATTCTTATTATTATTCTTCTTATCTAAAGCAATAAAAAAGCTATAATAGCACTTTTAAGTGCTAAAGAAATAGTATAGCTAAATAAGCTTTTAATAAATAAATTATATAGCACTAAAAAAGACTCTAAAGAGTATTGCAAATCTCCTATATTAGCTTAATCTTATAGAATTATAAGTAATTAGAAAGAAAGAATAAAACTAAGAAAGAGCAGCTATTTATATAATAAAAGCATAGCTTATTTAAGCCTAATATACTACCTTTAAAGAAGGCAGTAAAGAAGCTAGTATTAGAACTAATAATAGCCTTTTTTAGCTATATTTTTTTATATTAGAATAAAGTAGCTTAATTAGCATTATATTAAGCTGCAATAGAGTTTAAGAAGCAAATTAGTAGCATTTAAGCAGCTAATAAAAAAGAGGATTTATTAGAATTACTAAAGTTAAAATCTTAAGCAGCTAAAGCTAATATAGTAATAGTATTAATTATATTAGAATTATAAGCAAGCTAAAAAAGAAGAAAAAGTTAGCTAAGAAGTAGCAGAAAGAATAAAGCTTATAAAAGATATACTATAATATAAATATAACTAGTATTTTTGCTATTAATAATATAAGAGTAATAAAGATACTACTTGCTTAAGCTTATTTAGATTAGCAAATAAGAGAAAAGCAAATAAAGAGCAGCTACTTACTAGTAATATTAATATAGAATATGCTAGAATTAGTAGCTAAGTAAGTAATATACTTAAAATAAAATATTTTATAAATATTTATAATTATATTAGTAATTAGAAAGTAAATAAGAAGCTAGAAACTTTTACTTTTAAAGTAATTAAATATTAGGCTATAAGGGAACTTAATAATAGCATTCTAAATAGCCTTCTAGCAGCAAGTAGCAATAATAGTTTAATTATAGTTAAGAGGGCTAAAAGGAGCTCTAGAGCAGCTATTATTATATAGGGTACTGCTTAAGGCAGAGCTATTAGTAGTCTTAGCCTTTTTGCAGCTAGTTATTATAAGTAGCTGCTCGGAAGTGCAGCATAAGCATAGAGATAGTAGGTAGGGAGTATAGAACGGAATAGATAGAAGGAGGTCTTACCTAAGAAGGGAGGTGGGAGATAGTTATAGGAAGAAGAAGATAGGGAGTAGAATAAACTATTTGGGAGGAGGAAGGGAGGGGAGTAATATTATAGGCTAAGGCTATATATAAGGCTTTAGCAGCTACTAAAGCTAGGAACGCTATATAACGCGCTATATGATACGCATGCTACGCTATACCCATAGAGTAGCTCTTTAGCTCCTCGCAGATAGAAAATTCCTTATCTTTCTTCTATTACTCCCTAAGCTAGAATATTCATAGTAATAGACCCCCAATTGGGTGCACACCCCTTAGCTAGGCCTTTTACAGCTTAGATAGATTATTAAGTTATTTATTCTAAAATATTTTCTCTTTAAGAGTAAATATTCTTATTATATTTTCTTTTATAAGTACTAAGGTAAAATCTGCATTTTCTAAGTTATTATTGCGCCTATTATAGGCTAGGGATGCTATAGTATCTAATATATACTTATTATAGATTGCAAGCTATATAAGATAGTGCTATAGGAAAAATTTCTCTAAATCTTATTTATTTTTAAATCTCTAATTTAAAGAGTTAGTAGAATAATCTAATTATTTACTTTTTAACAAAGTTCTGCTTTTAATAGCAAGTTATTATTATTCTTTAAGTTTTTAAGGAAATTATTCTAAATCTTCTTGCTTTAAAAGATACAATATGCAACTATTATTATAATATATAGTCTAACTAAGTAATTTATAGTTAATAAAGTCTATTACTTGCTTTATTAGAATATTTTTATTTAGCTAATTAAGTTTCTAATATATAGCAATATTAAGTTATTATTCTTCTTAAATAGATTACTATTACTTTTTTTATAGCTAATAATATTCTTATATAAAGTATTTAAGCTTTTTATAATTAAAGTATGCCCTATTATCTTTGCTTTAAATTTAAAAGTTATTATATTAATAAGTAGTATTTAGTTTTATTAAGCTAATATATATACTACTACTTTATGCTATACTTATATAATTCTATTATTTGCTTTAGTAATTTTGATAAAATTAATAGCACTTTTTACTATTAGCTAGAGTTTTAGATTTCTATAATTAGCTATTGCCTTTATAATTTTTTTTCTTACTTACATTTAAAAATATAATTATTAATATATATTATTATAGCAATATATTTTGCTAAATTATTAAATTAGTTTACCTTATAGAGTTTATTTTTAATATTATTCTTTAGTTTTTTATAAAATTAAAAAATTAATGCTTTATCTTCTTAACTAACTCTTTCTATATACTAGCAAAACTTAGCTATATAGTCTAAAGCAGCTCTAATTTGCTTAAGATTTATAAAGCTTTATTTTGCTATTTATTTTTTATTAGGATTGCTAAATATATTCTTTAGTGCTTTTTTAAAGCTTAAGAATAAGTTAAAAATAGCTTTAATTTCTTTATTGCAATTATTAAATATAGATTAATTATTAAGATAATTGCATAGCAAAAGCTTAAACTAAGTAAGAGTATTACTTTTTAGCTAAGTTTCTATAAAAACTGCCTTCTTTATTTTATTTATAAATTATATTAAGTAATAAAGGAAATAAGCTTCATATTAAATAATAAAAGCTTAAAAAATGCTCTTTAATTCTTTATAAGGGATTAGCTTATTTATTTTATAAATTTTAACTTAATTATTACTAAATTCTTTAAGTTTCTAAATATAAGCTTATAGAGTAGTAATAATTTGCTATAGTTCTATATTAGCTAAGGCTTTATCTATAATAGAAAAAATTAGTATTTAGGGAAATATTATATTTCTATATTACTTAAGAAGGAGTATACTAAATTATACTTGAATAAAAGTTATTAAAATATAATAAGCACTATTATAACTAAAGTATATAATAAGTATATAAGGATTTATGTTAAGCAAGTAAGATATTAAAATATGCTTTAATAAATGTAGAAATTAATTTAAAAATCTTTTATAGTATATTACTAGTAATAAAGCTATTACTTATAATAAAGATAATATTTAAATTAATAATTAAAGAATTATATATAAATAATTTATTTAGTTAATAATAAGTATATCTTTTATATCTTTTATTTTTTAATTAGATAACTTAGATAGCAATATATTTAAGATATCTAGATAGCTTTAAATAACTTATATTCTAAGCTATTCTATTTAATTAGTTATAAATTTTAACTCTGGGTTATATAATCCTTATTATGCTGATTCTGTATTAGAGTATTGAACTCTTAGCTCTCTAGGATTTATTTCGGGTAGCTCTAGTACTGTGCTGCAATTCTTATTATAACCTGCATATTGGATGAGTTATAATACTTATGCTTTTCTTAATAATTAATCTAATTATTTAAAGATTATTATTATAGATTCTCTATATATTCCTTTTTAGATTTAGCTTAATTTTCTTAAATAATTGCTTTAAGGCTATTATTTCTTTTATTATATATTCTATCCTTAGCAATTTAGCTTTTATAGTTAAGATAGTAATAGTGCTTTAGTATACTGCTTGCTAGTAGATTAGATTACTATATAGCATTATTATATATCTTTAAGAGGAATAATGCATTTCTAGATTATTAGCAAAAGAGATATTTAAGAAAATTAAGAAGATCTAAGCTATATATTCTGTACTTTGCTTAAAGTAAATTCTAAGTATCCTTATGCTAAAGAGATAGCAAATGCATTAATTTATAGCTGCTATATACTTAGAATTTGGGTTTATTAGATAGTAAAAGAGCAGGATAATAGTAAATGCTATATTAGTATATAATATTATACTTATATAGAGTATAAATCTAATCTTTTCTTAGTATTCCTTAATAGTTTGCTAGCTTGCTTGCTTTTTATTTTTTCTAAATATAATCTAAAGCAAAGATATAGCTAGTATAATACTATTTTCTAGCTTAAAATATTTAGTAATCTTCTTAATATAGGCATTATAGACTAGAAATAATTATTTTATTGCTTTATTCCTTACTATTTATATGCTTAAATATTAGATAGCTTATCCCTATACTTTAATTTTATAGGCTTATTAAATATTAAATATAATTTTCTATGCTTTTTTCTTATTTTTTCTATAGTATAGAATAAGGAAGTTATTTATATAGAATATTATTATAACTATTTGCTATTTATTTTAGAAGAGGCAGTGCCTTTCTTTGCATTTTATAAGTTTAAGCTTAGTTAAAGTGCTTAAGAACTTCTTATATTATAGCAAAAGAGCATTCTTTAAGCTATATAATGCATTATATAGCTTTATATACTTTTTAGATTTCTAATAACTATTTAGAAGTTTGCAGTATATAGGTGTTCCCTATAAAGAGGCATTTAAAAATGCATTAATAATATTAAACTAGTTAATTTTAAGGTCTCTTTATATAGCTAAAGCTATAGCAATTCTTAATAAGCGCGCTATAAGGGTAGCAGCATATATATTTTAAAGCATATTTTTTAGTTAAAGATCTTTTCTTATATATATTCTTGCTTTTGCATACTTAATAAACTTATTCTAATTTAGCTTATATATAAATACTTACTTTAAAGGAAGTAAGGGACTATTTACTAAAAAGCAGTTTATCTTTTGCTATATTCCTTTTTTATAGAGGGTTTAAAGTTCTTTATAAGCTGCTTTTCTAAAGAGATTAGCTATAGGATAGTATTCTAGCTTTCTTTAAATCTATAGTAGTAGGTATGCTATATCTATAATATAGATTCTCTCTTAAGAAATTATCTTTCTCTTATAATCCTAGCTCTTTATTATAGCTCTATTAAAGACTATATAAAGCATAGAATATAAGAAATTTTCTTTTTTTAATGCTTTTTATTAATTAGGCAGAAGTAATAGAAGTATAAAGATCTTTAATTGCTCTATTTTTTTAATAATATAGGAAATATAGCTAGTATATCTGCTATTTTATTGCATAAGCAATAGCTCTTTCTTATTATTTAAGCAAAACTTTGCTCTCTTTATGCTCTTTATATATAAAATTTAGAAAGATTCTGCTCTATTAGTAGTAGCATATTTATATATACTATTATTATATTTCTTATTTTATCTTTATTTAAGAGCAAAGAGATTATTTTATACTTATATCTAAGACTTTTATTGCTTCTAATATTATTTTAAGAAATTTTTTTATTTTTATTTAAAAAGACTTCTAATCTTAATAAAAGTTCTCTTATGCTCTTAAGACTTAAGAGATTACTAATTTAGCTCTTCTGCCTTACCTCTAAGCTCTAATTAATATTTCTAAGCTCTAAATTTAAAGCTAGTAAAGTATATATAGTTTATTGCAGCTTTTTAAGCAAGTTCTATATTGCTGCTAGATCTTTAATTTTATTCTTATAAAGTTTGCTAATAATCTTGCTTACTTTAGATGCTAAAATGCTATTATTAGAGTTCTCTAAGTAGAAAGCTTGCTTATTAAATGCAATATTATGCATTATAATAACCTAGTTAAGTATTAGCATTTATATTGAATAGGTATTTATAGTAATATATTCTATTAAATAGCTAATATATCTATATACTTTAATCTAATATTGCTATTTATTTTAGCCTGCTTTGCGCTCCTTTTATAAGGGATATATATAGCATCTATAGGCATAGATGCTTGCTTAGCTTAGTTGAAGGTCTTCTATAAGATTTCGAATAAGTAAGAGAGCATATTAATAAAAGTACTAAGCGAACTAATGCTTTAGTAATTTATTTAGCAATTCTATTCTTATGCTTTTTTAGAAAGAGATATTATAAAGAAATATAGCAGCTTTTACTATATATAGCTAGAAGCGCTTTAGAAGCTCTATAGCTATTCTTATCTTAATAAATTTAGTAATAATTTCCTACTCTCTGCGCTTAGCGCTATTATTTAGCTTATAAGTATATATAAGCATAAGCTTTAATTTAATCTCTTATTTCTTATATTAAACCTAATAGGCTATACTTTCTCTGCTTAAGATTATACTTATATTATTATTTTAATAAATCTTGCAGATAAATAGACTATACTTTCTTTATACTTAATGCTTAAAGTCTATTAATGCCTATAATACTATTTTGCCTTTTTTTAATTGCAAAAGGTAAATAAATAGCTTACTACTAAATTTATCTTTAATAAGGAGAATTCTATTTATATCTATATAACCTATTAGAAAAGCAAATAGGTTCTATAAAATGCGCTAGAATAACTGCCTTAAGAAGTTCTTAAAAGCTCTTCTAGATATAACTTAATATATATAGGTAATAGCATAATACTTATAGCAAATATGCTTTATACTACTAATTTGTATCTGTTTTATATAGTAAACTAATGCCCTTAGAGCTTCTAATTCTAGATATCCTAACTATAGGTGCTATAGATGCTTTAAGTCTTCTCTTATTGCTTAAGATTATTAAGTAAATCTAAATCTTAGAATTTAAGGCATACTTACTAGTAATATTATAATGCCTATACTATTAATTTAAATACTTAAATAGATAAAAAGATGCTTATATTTAAGGAAAATTAAATTATAATAATGCTTAAAGCTTGCTAGAATAATATTATTGCTTAAATTTCTATATCTTAAAGAGTTATTTAAGCTTAAAAACTATATTCTAGCGCAGTTTAGATGCGCTTCTAAGATAATATTTATATAGAAACTCTTAATTACTATTATATCTTTAAGCATAAAATCTTCTATTTTTTCTTCTTATACTTTATTTAGTATATTTCCAAATATATAAGTATCTCTCTTTAGGATAGAGAAGGATATAATATTTGCTTTTATCTACGTAAGTTGCTCTAACTTCTTATATATACCTAGTTTAAGCAGTAAAATAGAGTTAATTAGATATACTGCTTTATAGTTATTTACTAAGGTACTTTAAAATAGCTAATAAAAAGTACTTTAAGTAATTATATAGATTTTTAGGGCTTTTAAGCTTAAAATTAGATAGAAAAAGGCGTTAAGGGACTTTAGGAATTGCTAAGTTCTATTCTTAGCTTATATAAAGGCTTCTTTTCTATTTTTTTATTAGTACTAGCTCTTTTTAAAGAGCATTCTTTAAAGCTAGATATACTTTTTTCCTTTTAGTCTTCTATATATAGCTTTATAGAATTCTAGTATCAGGGCTTAAAAATAAAAGTCTCTTGCTTAGCTTTTATCTAGAAGAGCATTCCTTATAATATATTCTAGCTTAAAGCAATGCTTAAAAGCTTACTTATAAGTCCTTAAGTATAGGCACTTTAGAGATATACTATTTAAGGATTGCTATTATGCTATTTTAAATATAATAAATACTGCTAGTTTCTTGCTAGTTTAGTTAGCAAGCTTGCTTAATACTTTAAGAAATTAAGCACTAAGGTCTTTAATAGTAAGAGTTATTCTTTTAAGCTTTTAGTTATAGATATGCTTAGAAAGAGCCTTAGCTACTTAGTTTAGCGCTATCTTTGCTTCTATAGCCCTTAGAAAATCCCTTATAGCTAGCAGTCTTTAAATATCTAGAATATTATAGTTATATGCTTAAAGATAGGCTTTTTGCTAAGTAGTATACTAAGTAAAAGGACTTTGCTTCTTCTCTCTTGCTAAAGTAAGCACTTAGCAATATTCCTTAGCTATAATAATTATTATACTGCCTTTAAAGGAGCTTAGAAAGCTCTTAAGTATATAGATTAAGCCTTATAGACATACTATATTCTAAGTAAGAAGCTAAATTTAAATAGCTAAAAGAAGCTATTTATTTATAATTATAGAGATCTAGTTTTATATAGCTTAGTAATAAGCTACTTTAGCTATATTTTATATGCTTTCTTTAGCATATTTGCTTAGCTTTTTATTATATTTTTCCTTTATATTCTTCTTATTTATAAGCTAAAGAATAGATTTATCTCCTTATTAATTAAGATTAGCTACCTTCTAAGCAGTAATAGCAATAATATATTTAGCTTAAGTAATTGCTTATTTCTATTTAAGAAATAAATTATATATAGAAAAAGTAGGCAAGATAAGCAGGTTTTTGCTATTAGGCGCATTTAGGTTTATTTATGCTTAAATATTGCGCATTATATAATAAAATTTAAGCTGCAAATATTAGATTAGAAAGTTCTTTCTATTTTAGAGAAGTATAGTCCTCTTAGAGATTAAGCTTTCTATTAAGGAAGAGCTTATCTTAAGTAGAATAAATAGATAGATATAAAGATCGAAGGTAGAAAAGAGAAGATGCTTTGCTTTATTTCGCTTAGGGGTTAATAGTTTAGAGCTAGGCTTATAACTAAGATAAGTAGGGCGAATATTAGTAAGGCTAAATTTATATGTATTTGATCTATTTTCTATAAAAGAAAAGGGAGAGGAAATGAGCAGGATATATATTCGTTTATATACCATAAGCATATAGAAAGTGGATCTGACCAGGCCCACTGGGCCAATCAGAGCAGCCAACTCGTGACACATTTCTATTACAAATCTCTAGCAACAGTTTTACTGTTCATACTATAGTAAACCGTCAGATACGCACTATTGGCAGTGTTGTACGCATACGACACTTGATTATGGACAAGTACATTTGCATCCAGGTCCGCTTTAGGAAAAGTCTTGCGAAGATCCACCAAATACTTATCGGCCGCCTTGTCTCGACCCATCTTCCTCAGAGCAGCGGATATGTTGTCCGCTATCTTGCGGTCACTCTGAGCGTATTGCCACTGCGGTACGTAGAGTTTGACCAGAGGCAACTGGTCGCCAGTTCTCCATTCGAAACTGAAATACAGACAGCCCAAGAAAGATGGCAGCCGTTTAGGAGTCCGATTAGAAGAATCTGGGAGCTCTCCTTCATTCAGATTGACCAAAAGGTGCCAGATAGAGCGCAAGAATTCCAGGCTGCGCAGCGTTGTCTTGTCCCTGGCCGCTCCTCCGAGGGTGAAGACTGTTTGGATAAAGTCAAAGCTGTTGTGTTCTTGCGACGACACATAAAGCTTGACGCGGGATTCCTCAGGGCCTGCCGAGTCGATTCCCAGATAGTCGCATGACATGCGGCCTGGGCAAGATGTCGTCAAGAACGTGTGCAGAATGTCCGCGACGGGTGAGAGCCCCTCGCCGTGGGGTTTCAATGATCGAATAGCGTCTAGGCAAAGGCCCAAGGCAGACTTTCCGGTTGCCAGTGACTTTGCGAGGGGAAGGAAGTAAGTCTTCATTGACTTGCTATCGGGGCTGAGGTCGAAAGCAAAGTTGAACTGAGGCGTACGCTGGTAAAGGTCGAGCGGCGGCGGGAGTGAAGTTTTTTCGGCTTCTCGAAGTCGTGCTACCTCGTCAGGCTCTGTCACCATGAATTTGTCCGCGAGTTGCCACGTCCATGTTAGATCGATGTTCGCCAGCACGCGCTGGAAGGACATCAGCATCGAACTGACTGCTTTCTTCCCGGATGGATCATCGGTCTCGGTATGTGGCCCGAACACAGCAGTAAAAGGTTCCATTTGAAACCGTAGCACGCCTTCCCGCCGATTGCTAACGTAGTTTACGCTCATCTCCACTGGTGCCACTGCCTCATTGGCCATGTGTCCAGTTGGAACGGCACCCATCCATGGAGCGCAGTGTTCTCGAACAAATCTCAAGTGCGATTCTTTCTGTAGCTCGGTGTAGCCTCCAGCTTGGTCCAACAAGCCAGCCATCTCAGGCCTGCATAGCGTCCACCAAAAGTCGGCATCACTGTTTGATTGAAGTGCAGCTGGAAGACCGGACTGTCTTGAGGGAATGCCCAGTCCCGAAGGCGCCTTCAGAGAAGCATCGTTAACAACACTCATCCTGGAATCCGTGGTCAACGCGTGAGACAAATTAGTACTTTTCCCGCAATTTTCAAACCGTCCAACATTGGGATACGTGGGGCAGTTGCCGATAGCTGGCGTGTAGGACCAAGGTATAAAGAGGCTAGTAGCTTACATTCAAACAAATTTCCTTTCTTATATCTGCTCTCGAGCTTAGAATAAAGCCCCTTATCTTTATCTTTCTAATGTCTGGGCTGGGAGGTTGATGAAGAGCCGAGGAGCTATATGAATCAAATCTTAATGAATGCTCTCTAAAATTCTAAAGGAGTTACCTTTTAATAATCGGGACTTTTAATAGAGATGCACACGTATCGATATGAACCCATGTTTCTACAACTTTAGCTTCAAACCGACCGCCAAACCTCGTACGAGCACGCGACCTGTCCCAACAAGTGACCTACCTGCGACCTACTCGATATTTTGCAATGATAAGGGTGGGAGAAGATTCGGGCCCATCGTTTCGGCTTCTGTTGACGCAAGCGGCAACTAGTAACCGACAATTATCGGCGTGCGAATGCTGCCAAGGCGACGAATTACTCATGGAGTCATCGAGGCTCCGCCGAATGTACCTGAGCGTGTACGTTAATATTGACGATCGTATATGCCAAGTCTTATTGCGTCTCAAATGCTAGTCAGTTACATTAAGCGCCAAAGAGCGGTGGGAAACAGACGAGGGCAGTACAGTTACAAGTCATTTTCGGAAGCTGTGCCACGTGCATTTTTAATTCTGGGGCTGAGGGTCGTACTTACATCCCTCGGACCCGAACCACCTGCAAACTTTGCCTAATAAGCTGCCTGTCTAGTCATAGTATGCCTTGCAGGATGAACTCAATCTCTGGCCATGTATACTTGGCGCAATAAATTCAAGCTTCAGTGACGAGATATCCTCCCCAAAATCCCACTTGTGCTGTGTACAGTGATATTATGAGCTGAAATGCTTACAGCCGAACGTGCGGAGAAATTGTTTAGTAGAATTATGCTTAGCTATTCTTTATATCCAGAAAAGATGGAGCAAAGTATACATATCCGTGTTAGTGGGGATTCGAGTGAGGATAAAAAAGAGATTAATAGTAAATATCTTATTTCGAATAATGCTTTCTGAGAAAAATTTCATCCCCTTCCTATAGCTTTGTGTTTGTATTTTCTAGTGGTGCT
The DNA here is from genome assembly GCA_027559495.1 of Aurifilum marmelostoma. Classification (NCBI taxonomy): domain Eukaryota; kingdom Fungi; phylum Ascomycota; class Sordariomycetes; order Diaporthales; family Cryphonectriaceae; genus Aurifilum; species Aurifilum marmelostoma. The sequence goes on along the minus strand of JAMXSV010000009.1, from coordinate 197,115 downwards.
CGTGCCGTCTGCTTCAGATAGGTTTCTGTTAATCAGCTGTGTGTTCGGCATCCTAAGACATACCGTGCGTGTCCTTAACATCTTAAAGATGCCTGAATTCGCTGTCTATAGCATGTCAACGCACGCGCTTCTTTTGAGCGCAGGAATTATTATCCTCACAGCCTTAATCGTGCCTAGAGGCTATAGCTACTTGGTAAGACGCTGGAAATGTTCAGCTTATCCTTTGTATAAGGATAAGAAGGTGACGCCTATCGAGGAATTGCATGGCTCCCGAGACCTGATTACTAGAGGTTTCGCCAAGTTTCAGGTGAGTCCCTGAGGTCGTCAAGAAATTTGAAAGCCGGGACCGTGGGCCTGCTAACATGAAGACTTCAAGGGCAAAGATATTTGGAGGATCAATACCACGATTGGAGAGGTGCTTGTCGTGTCACCGAAATATATCGAAGCCTTTCGGTCCGGTCATGGCTATAGTGCTGCAGCATATACAGAGCGTGTATGTCGTTAGCGGCGCTCCGGTGTCCACACTCCAGTCGGACTCAACTACTTGAGGACAAAAGAATTCCAGGATCCGGTGTGCTGACTTGTGAAAAAAATCAGGAATTGCCAATCAACGCGCCTGGATATGAGCCTTTTGTCTTCGCCTCTAATAAATGGAGGCAGCGCAATGCAGACATCATTCTTCATCGCCTGACCGGCTTCATCGCTAGCCGCAAGGGTGACATGTCCGAAGAGCTCTCGAACGTTTTAGAGTCGCGCTGGACGAATGATACAGGTATGTACGCACACCATAACAAACACTAATGTGAACTCCATGCACACGCGCAATCTCTGACCGAGGATTTTGAAAGACTGGCATGCTGTATCTTTGTGTGAAAGCTTGGCTGCGATAGTGGCACAGACCACGCAGAGGTTCTTCACCGACAAGAAGCTCTGTCGAAACGACGCATATGTCCAGAGCTTGTTCGCCTACTCAAGTCTCGCTTTCACTGAGGGCCGCAGTTTGATGTGGTGGCCACGAGTGCTCCGACCCCTCGTTGCGCGTTTCCATCCCGCATCGCGGAAGCTGCAGTGCGCCCTTGAAGACGTGAACAAGCACCTCTTCCCATTCGTCAGAGAGCGCAGGGCTGAGATTTCCCGACGCCATATTGAAGCGGTCCGATCTGGGAACGAGTCTCCGTCGGCTGACGAGTGGGTTGCATGGCTCGATGAGAAAGCCGAGGGCGAAAAGTACAACCCTGGTGTGGCTATGGTCTCATTTTCCGTTGCTAGCTTTCACACCACTACAGATTTCATGTGCCAGCTGCTCTGCGATCTGGCGAGGAACCCCGCTCTCATAGAAAAGCTTAGAGACGAAGCGTCCCGTGTTCTGGGTGATCACACCTGGACTAAGTCGAGCTTTGCAAAACTCGATTTGATGGACCGGTGTATGCGGGAGTGTCAACGAATGAAGCCAATTGGCGCAGGTAAGTCCAAAGCGCAGACGAAGAGCCAGTACCCTCAAGAACAAGCTCATTAACTAGTGGGCAGTGTTCCTCAAGAGCAGGGCCCAAAGGGATATCTCACTGAGTGATGGAAATATCATACCGGCTGGATCTTTGTTTGTTGTCTCGGGGCACTGGATGTTTGACCCGGCCATCTACCCAGAGCCAGAAAAGTTCGACCCTGACAGACACTTGAGAAAGATAGAAAGCTCGAGTTTCGGCAAGCCGAGGCAGTTCACTGCGGTCAGCCCGGAGCACATGGCTTGGGGATATGGAAAGCATTCATGTCCTGGCCGTTTCTTTGCGGCTGCCGTGGCCAAGATGCTTCTTACCCATATTTTGTTTAAGTACGAGTTCAGGCTACCCGAGGGAGAGCTCGATCAGCACGCTTATGAATTCACTACCAAACTCCTTATCCGTCGACGGACAGGACATAGTGCGCTGAATTTGGATAGTTTTGACAGCCTCGATTATTGACAACTCTATCCTGTGTTGTTTGAGCGGCTGCCTGGCTATGTAGTCTACTTGAGCTCTAGGGCTTTTGTTTCAGTTCGAGATCTCTAAAATTCATATCTTGACAGCCGTGTCAAGCTCCTGTCCGGCCAGTCTCTACCATTTGCTTACGGAACAACATATCTTGTTATGCCCATGAGCTGGGGATCGTAAAAGTCCGACCCAGCCCCCATGGCATTAAGAGACTCGGTCTATGGTTCTCGATACGTCCTCATCAGCTCAAATAATGGCGTGACTGCACTGTGCTCTAAGCAGAAAGTATTTGACCAGCTCCGGAGCGGCGCCTCCGTCTACGGAGTCCAGCTGAAAAATATTTACCCGATCGCAGGCCGGCGTGACCAGCGCCAAGTGTTGTGGGAACAATATACCCTGCGTCTGGGGGGCCACTCAAATATGCGATAAAAGAATATATGTATATGGACATAATAAGCATGATGAGGAGAGCTTGACATAGTACCACGCAGAATCAAACCCGGATGGAGGTCTTGGCTAGCGATAAAGTTTCGGTCATTTATTAAAGTTGCTCCCATGCAGGGTGCTTGAGAAGGATCACATTGCATTGTGTCTGTGTCGGCTTTTGATGTTGTCTTCCTGGGGTCTAGCTGGGGCCTACTTCACTCGTGTACACCTGCCCCGACCCAAGCGACTTTTTGTGAATTCTCAAGATAAGTCCATGTGTCTAGGTGAGCTTTTGGGCAGTTCTGGAGTGAAATACCTTGTCTTTTCAGTCCTAATTAGGTATATAGAAGCAGCTTGCTCCGTCAGTAGCTCTCTAGTGCGATATGTGATTCACGTCGACTTCACACAGGAGACAACTCGAGGAACTCATGACCAGTCATTGATCTACCTGATAAGATGGCCAATAACAGCATAAACGGACGCCAAAATGCTTCCCGCATAGTGGTACTGGCGGAAACTATTCAAAAATCTGTTGCAGAGCTGCAGAGCGTGCTGGATGCCAAAGGCCTGCCGGCGCCGTCTTTCGATGAAGATGGTTCTCCTGACCCTTTACCATCTGAGGCCCAAAAAGCCCAGAACGCAGTGCTTGATGCAGCAGTCGAGCTGCATGACATTCTACTGGAGCCGACCGCCCTGGTGTTGAAGACTATCATGGTGAGCGGCAGTCATCAATTCACTCATTGGTCCATCCCAGATACGCGAACTTGCTCAGTGTTGGGTGTACTAATATTTATGCAGAATGAATGTGTCGCCTTTTTTGGATTTATTTCCCGCTATGACATTCCAGACTTTGTTCCACTCGGAGGTCGTGTGTCGTTCAGTGACATCGCCAAAAAGACCGGCTTTCATGAGTCCATAGTGAAGCGGCTGCTGCGTGCTGCCATGTGTAGGCGCATCTTTCAGGAACCGGAGCCTGGCTATGTCGCGCATACCAAGGTCTCTAAGGCGATGAGGTCCAAGGTCCTCCTCACCTTCTTACGAACGGGAGCGGACATGGGATGGTATACGATATTCAAGGCAAGACTTAGTACACCGTTTAGTATTAATTAGTGCCTTGGTCTGCTGACACGAACCTCCCGTCTCTAGCTTGTGGACGCAGTAGAGAAATGGCCTGACGTCCAGGAACAGGATCAAACGGTAATTCCGAATGAAACAGGGACCTGAATTCACTGGTTTGATGCTGAATTGAACATAGGCTTTCAACCTTGCGCATAACGTCGAGGGCACCTATTTTGAAAACGTTGCCAAGAGCGCCAAGAATGCTGAGCTGTTTGCAAGCGGCATGGCGACGCAGTGGGAGCTTCCCGGCTATGAGCTCCATTACCTCCTGGACGGCTACGACTGGCAAGGACTCGGAAAGGCTAAGGTGGTCGACGTGGGAGGCTTCCGGGGCCGCATTTCCATTGCACTGGCCGAGCGCTTCCCCAACCTTGAGCTGCTGGTGCAAGACATGGACATGAACGAGGCCGACGCCTATGCAGCCGTGCCTGACGGGCTCAAAGACCGCGTCCGCTTCATGTCCCACGACATCTTCAAGGATCAGCCTGTCCGTGCCGACGTATATTATATACGCCAGATCTTCCACGACTGGTCTGATAAGTACTGCACGAGGCTCCTTCGAGCTCATACGTCCCAGCTTGAGGCCGGGGCCAGAGTGCTAATCCACGATTGCCTACTTCCTGAAGCACCAGGAAGCAGCTCCCTGCCCCTCTGGAAAGAGCGAGACATGCGGTCAGTTTCTTCTGAATGCACATACCCAATTACATTACGAGTACTGACACATCTCTGTCTGATAGAGCCATGGACCTGGGCTTGGTGGCCCACATGAATGGGCGCGAGAGAAGCGTGGACGAGTGGCTTAAGCTTGTTACTGAGGCTGACCCCAGATTCAAGATTGAGACCATATCTCAGCCAGAAGACTCCATGTTGGCCCTCATCACGGTTGTCCTCAAAGCTTAATCATCAGACGATCTTTGTGGGATGCTCAGCGTGCATTTCGACACAAGCTAGGAGTTGATTCATGTACCTAGACAGACAAGTTCAACAAGTCTGACACATTTCCACGTAGCATGCTCAATATATATACTTTGGTTAGCCACTCTCCTACCAGGCTTTCTTCAATTTCTGTTTCTTTTACTCTTGTCCCTTCGGTCTATGCCGCGACGTAAGAGCTATAAAACCGCCAGAATGTGGCAATCGTAACATGAGCCTTGAGCCGGCTGTGTCAAGCTGGTACGAAATGACCAAATCAGACATTTTGACATTTCAATTGGTTATGTACACCAAGACCTCTTTTTCCTGACTTGGCCCTTATCACATATCTAGTCCTACTGGTACCTTAGACACATCAATAATATGGGTGGGTAAGTATTTATTGTCAGTTTATATATTCTGTATAATGGAACCTCTGCTCAGCATCTGCTGCATATGTGCCTCGAAGGCCTCCAAACAAAGCATATAGCTATATGTTGGATTTGGTGATAAAATCAGTTTAATGGGTACAGTTCAACCTGGCAGACTAATCTCTTCTGCACGCCTTCTCACCATGCATGAAGTCATCACATCCGTGAGACTATCGAAGCCATTATTCATGCCTTGCGGCTCGTACCCTTCCGGAAACTGGAAGTCATACTTGAGCAAGATCTGGGACAGGATGACTTTCATTTCTTGTGAAACATAGGTACGACCAGGGCAAGCGTGTTTGCCATAGCCAAATCCAATGGAGTCCGCGGTCACGGCGGTGTAACCCGAGAATCGTGCTGCTTCAGGGTCTGTCTCGGCCATTTTTATGAAGCGATATGCATCGTATTGTTCTGGGTCTTTGTAGACTCCTGGATTGCGCATCCGCTCACACGAGACAGCCACATTAGAGCCCTTCGGCAGGAAGACGTTGTTGCTGAGGCGGAGATCCTCGGTGACAATCCGCTTGTTGATGACTGCATGCTTAGGTCAGAAATTTCAGTCCTGCTCCCGTATTATAATCGACATTACTGACCTCGGTTGATAGGCTTCATCCTCTGGGATTCTTTCATAATGCTTTCCATCAACTTTAGCTGCGAAAGTGCCGTCTGATTCCAACCCCCTGTTGTCACTACATCGACCAGCTCGCGCCTTGCGGCGGCTACCACATCAGGCTTGTCTCTTAGATCAATCAGTATCTGACAGATATGATCCGTAGTGCTATGCATAGCTGCCACAGCAAATGTGAGTTGAGCCACTGTGGGGTCGTAGCTTTGTCTGAGGTTGGCAGCTACTTCTTCGAACCAGTCCAAGGCTGTGTCTGCCTCTGCTGATCTGATTTGACCAGATCGCTTGGCAAACGCCCGCTCCCGTAGTATCGGTTCCAAAATTTGTCTGCACTCCGACAGCACCGCCCGGACTGCTCTCGCCTTGGGGTGGAAGTGATGAATAAGCGGTAATAGGAACCGCGGCCACGGCCGGAGCGCGTGCACAGCGCCGATCCCGACGACCGTATATTGGGCGTTCAGTTCGATCCAACGCTCATTCCTTGCAAACTCAGCTCCTAGGAAAGCCCTGACGGATGCGCGTGCTACCAAGCCCATGAGGCTTTGGTAAAGCGGGATAGAATGCCACTCTGTATGTCAGATCAATTTAGCGGTTGTTTCCATGGTCTTCACGCTAGACTTTTGCTCACTGACCAGATGAATCCGTCCAATTATGCTTGAGAAAGTCCGCCACCTCTACGGACTGTTCGAAGGCGAGTCGGGCTGCCGCGGTCAAAGCACCATTTAGCAAATAGTTCAAGTCAAGGACTCTCGTGGGTTCCAATGTTGATCATGACTGAGTCCTTACGCAGAGATCGGTTGAGCCTTTTGGTGATAACGACGTGCATGAGTTCCCGGTGATCTCCCGCAAAGGAAAATGGTTCGAACCCTGGAAGATAACCCATAAGTTCCTATGATCTCCTCAGGCATTAGCCTCAAACCTGAACTTCGTTGTCCGCTCTCCTCTAGGACTTCGAAACTACCTTCTTAGTGTATTCGCCTGCTGACAGGCCTTTGTCGCCTTTCATTTCTTCTGCATAGTGGCCGCCCAGAATAATCATTTCTCCAAAGTCTGTTTGAACTCGAAATGCATTCTTGTCCTAACAATATTCAGATCAACAGACTTTTAAATCATATTTTAGGACTCAGAAACCAACCTTGGCTAGCCCCTTGCGCGACAGGTCCTTGAAATCTGTAGCAAACTCATCGCTGGCCTTGCGGGAAAAGATTCTATCCCAAAAACCCACATCGTGAGCCAAAGGGAGCTTGCGTGTATTGAAACGGTAACGGACCCAGCTCGCCAGACATGGAAGCAGAACACTAGCAACAAAGGCAGCAGCCAGAGCTGCCAGAAACCCCACCGCAGAAAGCATTTCAATATCGAACAAGCTCCAATAGTCGGCACCCAGCAGCATATCTGCAGATAGGAAGGACGCAGTAATCGTCGGCGGTGACGATGATTATGAGGTATCTTATGAGATGACAGCTATATACGCAGTATTTAAAACGGGTGCGCAATTTGCATTCGATGCAGGGCGCAGCGGTAGTTGTCCCGTTCATGTTCCACCTACCCTCAGGCGCGACGCCAAGGTGCAGGCCGCGCAACTTGAATATCCCTCCTATCTTCATATCGCATATGACCGTAGACTCCGGGTCGCATATAGGAATCTACCGGAAGAGACACAGCTTAGGGGCATCAAGTCGGATTTCCATTCGATAGAGTTAATTAGCTCGGAGAGAAACCATGGGTGTTAGAAGTATAACGATTCATTGTCTGCCTCGCGGCAATGCTTTTTGCCCCTGCCTTGCACCGTCGACTACTAGGGTACTGATACGGATATCCTATGCGGGGTAAAAGCTATTTGTAATTACTCCGAATCGTAAGGTTTATTCATGCATAATTTGACAAGAGTTGCCCGAGTGTCAGATTGTAGATTGTAAATCTTAAAAAACTGGATAGGACCCCTATGTCACTGAAACTTTTATGCATGACTCATGAACAACATGTGATGGGCAATACGTGATGGGTAACCGAGCTATAGGCGACAAGTAATTGCGGCCACATTGTAACTATCTGAGCATGTACTTGGGTTTACTTCACCAGACAAAAAAAAAAAAAAAAACAGTCGAGCAACGTAATCAATAGTTCAATTCTTCAGATTTGATAACGTGGCGTGAAAGAAGAGTCCTATCAGTAATCATGCAACCGTCTATCTAGAAATAGAGAAAGGTAAATGGAGCTTGAAGGAATGAATAGCAGCAACAATAGTCAGTTATTAGGAGGAAACGGTTCAAACAGGGCTACGCACTGGAGCTTGCCAGTTGAGGGGGTAAGCTCCGCTGGCTTTAAGATTCTTGTCTGGCGCAGATGAAGTGTGCCCCAACGCAGGTATTCGGCAAAGGTGCCTGGAGCACAGTCGGTCCCATCAAACTCGGGGTTGTCCCAAATGTCTGCCAGACTCGAGACCATCGAATCCTTCAATCCGTGACAGAATTTCATAAGCATCGTGTTGGCAAGCATGTCGTTCACAAATTGCTCAGCTTCGCTGCGTTGCGGCTCGGGGGCGTCGTACCGAGTAGTGAGCAGCTCAAATTGTCTGGAGCCGAGATAGTTGGTTTTTGGCTGGTAGTGCCACATTTCGTCCAGCGCGGGCAAGAGAAAGGCTTTCTCCTGGATACATTTGCGGCCATTCCAGCCGTCATTCCTGTCCACCAGATCCCGCAGTCGTTCGAGGCAGTAGACCTGGGCTCCATAGTCTATGATCTTGTCCGTTTTCACCACGGGCTCGTCCTTTTCATCCGTTTTCAGCCCATGAGTCAGGCTCCCGAGAGGCCGGAGATGTGATAGAAGTGGATGTTTGTGCAGGCCTTCACAAGACGACTTGTCGCCCCATACATGAAGGAATGTCTCGTGCCAACGACGCAACAAATCCAAGCCCTTCCGAGCCATCATCCATGTATTGATAATGCTCGTCTCTCCGGGGCGCATTACATAAGTAAATGCTGCAAACTCATAACTTTGGTCTGGGTCCACCAGCACATCCCAGACGTCTTGAATGGAGCGGATGAGGAGAGCACCAACATCCAGCCAGCACCCGCCGTGCAAGAAAAGCAGGGGAAGGCGCACGAAATCAGCCGAGTGTGTGGCGACATAGGGTCCCGACATGGATTTCTTTACCATGGCTGGTGGGAGGAAGTGCGGCGGCACGAAGCGCTCGTAGAAGTTGGCGGACCCTGGAATGCCGTCCAAGACCCGCACTGTCCATGCCGGCCCAAGCACACGCGCCCAGTGCATGACGTTGCGCTTGGTCCACGGAGCCATGCTTTCCCAGCCGGTGTGCCAATAGGCCCACATGTTCTGCTCGCTGCCCGTGGGCTCGACAAATGTTGTTATGCTCCGCAGTATTTCCCCATCACTGCGCCGGTCCACCTCAGACGGAGGCACAGGGGCGGTTCCCCGGGCGAGTCTGATGTGTGCATGTGGGGGCATGACTTGTCCGTGTATCGGCTCACTTTCAAGGGTGGATGAGGTTTTGCATAAGGTAGGAAGGTCTAGAGGGGAAACAAAAACGCTTTGAATGCAGTGACAATACATTGTTTGATCAATATACTGGGCTTCGCGATTTATAATACAGCGAGAAATGTTACATTGTGGACACAACCAAGTGCTCCACACAACGCGAGGTTACAAACCATATTGGAATTCACAGTACATGGTCATGCTGAAACTCGGCTGTGCGACATCTAGTGAGAGGATGAACTTTATACGGTGGACTCTAACAAGCGGCCAGCACAACATTATCTCACAAGCAAGCCTAGAAGCGCGCGATGTACAATTTTTCTTACATGACTAGCAACTCTAGGGGAAGTTAGACATTGTGCTGACCCGCCCAAAAAGGCAACTCAATAATGCCTGTTAACTTTATTTGATTCCAAAATCCAATCTCAGCGGCTGAATTAAGCTACTTTTATATATAAGTATCTTGTTAGGGGCCTTTGCCGCTCCTTTACTACTTAATCCAAAATAGGAAATCTTCATGACTCAGAAGTTGTACATCGCATGCAGTCCACAATTCTTGGCTTCGATTAAGCTTCCACTGTGACGCGGATGCCTTTGCTGTCAAGACGAGGTAGTGGGAGAAGGAAATGGCACGCTGGATCCGCGTCCGACTCATCAGTCTCATACAACTTCAACTTGGGCCCATTCGGACCGAACAGCGATGCGAATACCAGGGTAATTTCGGCATACGATAACCTGTGATGGCATGTTAGGTAGATCTTTCTGGACGCAGGAACAAAATCGACTTACTCGACCCCTAAGCAACGACGCGAGCCCTTGGTGAAAGGGACGTAGTTCCTAAGCATCTCTGGAGTGACATTGTCCAGCCACCGTTCTGGGCGATACACCATTGGATCCTTGTACACCAATGGGTCCGTGTGCAAGAATAACGCCGACATACCGACCGGTGTCTGTTAAATGCGTAGCGATCAAATTAGCCAAATACTTTCCAATGATTATAGCCTCATCCTTCTTCGACCCACTCACGCCTTTAGGAATAACCCAGTTCTTGTAGAACAGTTCATCACGTGGCGAGACACGGGGCAAACGGTGTGTCAAGCCTGGACTGAGACGCAAGGCTTCTTTGATGCAAGCCTGAAGCCACGGTAGCTTCTCGAGCTCTGAGTATGGTGGAATCCTTTCCGGAAAGTCCTTCATAGGCTCCCGAAGTTCCTCACATAGCCGCTGGTAGACGCGGTCATTTGACAGAATGTATACAGCGAGAAAGTCCATGGTGCGGGCAGTAGTAACAGTACCAGCTCCCATGACCACCTGTGCTTCGGACGCAAGCCGTTCAACTGATAGCTCAGACTCTGGAAGACCACTGTTGACGATGTGGTCAAAGAGAGTTTCGCATTTCATCTTGTCCTCTTCGTTTACGAAAGTGAGACCTTTTTCCTTCCGTTCTTTTGCATCGAGAATGTGGTTGACTGACATCTAAATGCGTCGTCTATCAGCACTCGAACCGACCCTCGACAGTGAAAAGGGGCGGCTTACGATACGCCATTCGCGAAACATCTGACTTCGAGGATCCAGCTTTTCTAGCAAAGATGTCGGAACAAGCCTGACCAATCTATTTGTACAACATTATCAGTCGGACGCCTCTCAAGACGAGAAACCACGAGAAAGCCCAAACAAATACGTACTTGATGATCTGCGGAAAGTTCATGAACAGAGGCATGGATCGAATCAACGTGTGAAACAGCTCATACCAGTATGGGTTGAAGTCCGGATGACGTAGGAAGGACATCGTCGGGTTTGCGATACACAGAACGTTGACAACATCGCCTGCCATGGCAGCAAAGACGTGGTCGAGCCTTAGAACCTGGCCGGTTCCCTTGTATTCGTGCAGTCGCTGCACCAAGGTGATAGTCAGGTCCTGAAGCCGGTCTTCCAGCCTCGCGATGCTTCCTTTGGAGAAGAATGGCTCCATCGGCTTTCGTCGAAGCCTGTGGTGATCATGCTCGACTGTCATTCCATGGGACCCTAGACTAGGGCATTAGCTTTGACTATCTCAGCCTTGACAACGTGTTCGCCAGAAAGCTACGCCGTCCGTACCGTTGAAGTCCATGCCGTCCCCGAAACTTGGCAAGGCGTTCGTTTTCCTAACCGACCCTCCGACGTAGAGTACATTGTAGAACTCGGGATCGTCAACAGATAATTCAATTGGATTTATCCTGACGATGGGGCCTTCACATAGGTGTCAGTTATCATCATCATCTTAGCATGAGTGTTTCATTCAGTGCGCTACAAGTACGTACCATATCGCTCATGCATGCGTCGGATCTCGTAGAGGTACGCGCCACAGCCAAAATAATCCCATGCAATCTCATAGAGATGTGTTGCAGCTGCGATCCTGGGGCCAGGGAACTTGGCGAGTGGATGGAAGTAAATGCGATACACGACCTTGACGATGAAAGAGACACAGGCATAGACGACTAGTCCATTGCACAAGGCTAGAATCTTGTGGTGCTGGATTATATCCAACAAGTCTTGTAGCTCGTGCATGGTACAGCGATTGTGAGGGGGGCCTGAGTTTGACAGATTCCTAAATGCCACGGGAGTCGAGACTATCGTGATTATAGCTTTGCGCTCTCCGATGCACAACTGAACATGTTCAACACAAATCGCCACTCTATCTGACAAGATGTTGCGGACCAACAACCTAGCAGCTCCGCGCAGCAATAATTGGATCCTCAGGCCATGCATGCAATGCAAGCCAATCCCCGAGTAGACCATATTCACAGGAAGCGCCGAGTCTGTCAGTTCTCCACGCAGCAGCGAAGCTGGTCAAGCCCAAAGTATCTTGCTCGTGATCCCATGTCAACACGCCAAGGCAAAAAATGATGCGTACCAGTCAACTTGCTCGCGGACACGCCATGTAGTGCGTACTCCTTGCATGGACCCATCTCGGACATATCAAGCCGACCGCCAGTAACTTCGAAGGTATCGTCTATGCATTCCTGAAACGGAGCGCGCAAGCCAAGAAAGATGTGGGTCATAAGCTTTCTTGGTGTGCAGATGCAAATCTGGGCTGGCTTTATAGACTGTATTCTCACGATGTTTACCTCTTTCTTTCTTCATAAGAGACGTCCACATCAACTGAAACAGGAAGGTAGCCTCGACTTTCTCCGCAAAACATCCGGGAAACACTACCAGTCTGTGGCCGACGCTAGTATTCCTGAAAGCTGATCGATTTGGGCTTAACGAATCAAATTAATTACCGAGACCACTCTTGGGAGGGTACTGCTGAGGCGAATCTGCGAGAGCCAAGGAGTCACTGACGCATGCCTGTGCATTGCCTTGCCCGCCTGCCAACGGCCAGAGAGCCAGAGAGCCAGAGCCTTGGATGGCGTCAGATAGAAACAGGCCTTCCCGGTCTGCTTTTCTCCGTCTTCGCCTCTCCTCAACGCACTGCAATACAGCTTCTTTCCCCGTATAAACGCTTATAAAATTTCGTTGACCTCGGTAGCCCACGCGTTGAGCAGACATCTTGGTCGAAGCATTAGGTTCTATGACAAAAGTATATCTATATTATTATCCCCCACACACTGAGATGCACCCTGAACACTCTCACTCTCACATCGTTAAACCCTACGTCCTTGAGTTTCTGGAGTCTAATTTTCACCTTATTTCCATTGTCTTTATTGTCTTGGTAACGTACCACTACGTTGTAGTCATCTTCAAACATGGAGTTTGAATACTCAGAAGTCATCGACCCCTCGACCTATGATACTGAGGGACTCTGCGACGGAATCAGTGTGCGCAGGAGCAAGTTCATCACTCTCGAGGACCGAGGTGCCATTCGTGCTCACGAGGACTGGAACAAGCACATTGGTCCTTGCCGTGAGTACCGAGGGACGCTTGGACCCAGGTTTAGCTTCATCTCGGTGGCTGTACCGGAATGCAGACCCGAAAGATTGGAGGTCATCTCGTACGCGAATGAATTTGCGTTTCTTCACGATGGTATGTGCGACATCCTTAGCTCTCCGATTAGCTTTGACCTTCCCTTCCTTGGTGGCAACCTTGATCATACGGTTTCCTGTACCTGTGTATTATGTCAATCTAACGCAGCGTCTTTCTTCACAGACGTCACCGACCATGTCGACTATGACACGGTATAGTCACCGCCCCACGCTATACTGCAGAGAGATCAAGGAATAACCCTGACATCATGAACAGGGCGAGGTTGAGAATGACGAGATGATGACCGCATTTCTTGAGGCCGCTCAGACGGGCGCGATTGACACCTCATCCAAGGACGATGTGCGGCAGGCAGGAAAGAAGCACATTCAGTCGCAGCTCTTCCTCGAGATGCTGGCAATCGACCCTGAATGTGCCAAAACTACCATGAAGTCATGGGCACGTTTCCTAGAGGTCGGGTCCAGCCGCCAACACGAGACCCGTTTTGTCGAGCTAGACAAGTACATACCGTACCGCATCATGGATGTGGGAGAGATGTGAGTGAAGACAAATTGGACGGTTTCCCCTTGTCGCAAATAGTAGACTATGAACACTAAAGTACATATACGCCGATAGGTTCTGGTTCGGGCTTGTAACTTTCGCCCTGGGACTCCACATTCCGGACCATGAGATTGCACTCTGTCGCGAGCTCATGGCAACTGCGTGGATTGCGGTGGGGTTGCAAAATGATCTTTGGTCCTGGCCAAAGGAGCGGGATGCCGCGATGCGTCACGGCAAAGATCACGTTGTCAACGCCGTTTGGGTGGTGATGCAGGAGCACCAGACGGATGTAGACGGGGCTATGCAAATCTGTCGGAAGCTCATAGTTGAGTACGTCGCCAAATACCTCGAGGTGATCGAGGCCACCAAGAACGACACAGCGATCTCGATCGATCTTAGAAAGTACCTCGACGCCATGCTCTACAGCATTTCCGGAAACGTGGTCTGGAGCCTTGAATGCCCAAGGTACAACCCAAGCATTTCATTCAACAAGACACAGTTAGAATGGATGCATCAAGGACTGCCACCTCTGGACCCACCGCCTGCACTGGCGCAAGGCATTGACAGCATTTCGGACAAATATGCTATGTCACCTGAAGCAGACGAATCTGACACCATGGGAAGTACCTCGGGGCGTCCAAGTGCCCAACAAACTCCTTCATCGTGCACTAGCCCATCTCTGAAGCCTGCACATAGCAACAACGAGGGCAAGGGACATCATGCGCTCAATGAGCAGGACCATGTAGTCTTTGAGGTACGTTATTATCATGTCCCTCCAGCCTGAAAGCATTACTCTGCTCCTCATAATTAGGACCCAGGGCTGAGACTTATCCATCAATAGAAAGCAATTCTCGAGGCACCCTATGACTACATTGCTTCGATGCCATCAAAGGGAGTTCGGGATCAATTCATCGATGCATTGAACGACTGGTTGCATGTGCCTGATGAGAGGGTGGAGAGAATAAAGGATGCAGTGTGTGTCTTGCACAATGCTTCGCTGCTGTATGTGTCCAGAAGGGTCAAGACCTCTTATGACAAGACTAAGTGATGCTTTTGTTAGGCTCGACGATTTCCAAGACAACTCCCCCCTGAGACGCAGCAAACCATCAACACATACCATCTTTGGTCCAGCACAGACTGTGAACACAGCAACTTACTCGATTGTGAGAGCGATTGGAAAAATCATGGAGTTTTCTTCTAGCGATGCTATCCAAGATTTAATGAGTGTGTACCTACCTTGCATCTGAAAGCTAATCGACGGGGTACCGAAGTATAAACTGTTAACAAGGTCAACAGCGAGTATGATGAATCTGTTCCAGGGGCAAGCCTTGGATCTCTTCTGGAGCTACAATGGTCGAGTTCCTAGTGAGGAGGAGTACTACAGGATGATTGATCAAAGTGAGTACAACATTGTACAGACAAGTCATAATTTTGATCTGGATCAAGGCTAACATGAACTCAGAAACCGGACAGCTATTTTCAATTGCCACTGGACTCATGATTAATGCAGCAGTCGATGAGGTTCCTAATGTTGATGTTCAAAGCTGCCTTCAACGGTTGACGAGTCTGCTTGGACGCTATTTCCAGATTCGTGACGATTACCAGAACCTGGTTTCTGCCGACGTGAGTACCGCAGCGCGCCCCTGGTATACTAGAGAAGAGAGGACCGCGACCTAACAATACTAAATCCGTGTAGTACAGAAAGCAAAAGGGCTTCTGCGAGGATCTGGACGAGGGAAAATGGTCACTGGCACTCATCCATATGATTCAGACGCAGCCAAACCACATGGCACTGCTCAATATAATGGCAACAGGGAGGAAGCAGGGAAGTATGACTACAACGCAAAAGCAGTTTGTGCTTGACATGATCGAGCAGGCAAAGTGTCTTGAATATGTTCGGGCCGTTATTATGGATCTATGGCTTCAGGCACGCGATGAGGTAGAACGGATCGAATGCCTTCTCGAGTCCAAAAACCCAGTTATGAAGCTCTTATTAGAGTTATTGCGGGTTTGATAAATAGGATAGTCAACGAGATCAACTTCACAGCCTTTATATATGGGCCAAAGTGATATACTGTCTCTCCGGATGGCGACAGAGTAATTACAGCCCATAATTACAGCTCATAATTGCAGCTTCATTAGCTTCTAATGATATTCTTGTATTCCACCCATTAAGGCAGACAGAAAGGGGCTATCTAGATTACCCAGGCATGAAGCAAACCATAGCTCAACCCAGTGCTAGGCAGACCTCGAGGCATGAAACATGCAGCATACTATGACACGATCTTCAACAAAGCTCTTACATGCTCGGTCACAGATCATCCAAAATGTGATCACTACAAAACAAGTCACGCGGAACAATGGGCCGAAAGGTCAGTATCTGACTCAAGATGAACGGTGTTGTGAGCTGGGGGCGCTGGGCGTTTGGGAACTTCCTATCTAAGCCGTCCGCTGGAGAGATTGGTAAGAATACTCAGGGATTTCCAAGCCAGGCCAAGACTGTAGAAAACGAGACGAGCAAAGGCAGTGCATAGCATTTGTTATGCATCCAGGCAAACATGAAAAAAGAAGCGGTACATGTTTTTTTCAAGGTTTACAATGCAGCTATGTCTTTTGTGACAAACTTTAAGCTTTATACCATTGAAGTCTAAATGTCTGCAGAGATAACAGATGAGCTCGAAGTGGGCCAAAGAACAGACCGTTTTTGCTCTTCAACAGGCAGCCAAGTCCTCCGGTTTACATGATTTCCACTCAAACTTTGATTCCATGTACCATTTGGTCAATGCAACCGACACCTGGTGCACCGGGCTTTGATACCCATTTCAAGCGTACCCTTCCCTTTGCCACGTCATTCTCCAGGTTCCTACGGCATGATGTTCTGGCGCAACGTGGTGACAGAATGAGTCGTGCTATGATCGTTATTGTGGTTTAGTGAATATTACTCGGACAAGAATATTCATCAAGCAGAGAGTGCAATGCAAAGACCGACTATTAAGTACATTATAATAGTATCGAGTGCTGGCCTGTCTGATAAGTTCGGACAAGACTCCAAGACACTTCCTCCTCTTTCAGAGACATCTAAGAAAGAAGTGCAAAACGACAACATGGGATCGGTCGCTGACGATTTTATCATCAAGCCTATCCAAGGCGAACACGGGGTATGCTCAGCTATCTGCCAAGCATGAATAAACTATGAACGATAGTCTGACCTTTTTGTGGTGTAGTTTGGAGCCGAGATTTACGGCCTCGACGTCAACAATATCACAGGTTGGTGATCCCGGAAGGCCACAGCCTTCCTGACTTGACGAGTGAATTGGTGTTGTGCTGAAGCAAATACATGCTAGATGACCAAATCGACAAACTACGCGATGCTATCCAGAGATATTTGCTCGTGGTTCTCAAACACCAACATGACGAGACTCCGCAAAAGAACTGGGAGCTGCTCAATCGTCTGACCCCTGATGCCCCCAAGTTTACCCCGGAAGAATGGGCTCTCATGTACAATCCGGACCCGAAAGGTGCTGGCATTCTCGTAAGTACACGATATGAAGAAAGCAGTCCAGCTCACGCTTCCCCCGCCCCCCCCCCCTCCCCTGTCCAATTTTTTTTTTTTTTTTGTTCTTGAAAGAAAAAACCCCCAGCTGACAATTGGTGCCGGGATCAGCCTAAGCTAGGGTATCTCGTCTTGCCAGGGACTGAGCGTCTCTTCCTTATGGGCAAGGGTTTCCAGGGCGAGGATCACTGGGGCCTCAAGAATATCGACATTCCCGAGGTATTTGCGGATGCCTACTACGCCAAACCCCTGCCACAGGAGGATTACAAGAACGGCATAGCGCGCTTCCAGTCGTGGCACATCGATGGCCCTTCGTACAAGATTGACCATCCCATGTTCACCTCGTTCAGGATCATCAAGTTCCCGGAAGGCGAGCAGACCGTGGACTGGGCTGACGGCTCAGGCCTGACCAAAAAGGTCAAAGCCGGCCGCACCGCCTTTTTCAGCACGGCCAAGCTGTACGACATGCTGACTGAGGAAGAGAAAGCCATCGCTGACCACAGCTGGGCTGAGTATATGTACTTCCCTTACGAGTGGATTCTTGGCTGCCGTGGAAACCCACAGGGTTTGAACGTCGCCTGTGAGGGCAGGGAGGTACCAGATCAAAAGATGGAAGCCATGCCCAGAAACCCTGGGGATCAGCTTGTGGTAGGTCACCTACAGCGTGTTTTCCCCCCTCGCCAACACTCCACTTCGCATTCATGTTGCAGGCTAACTCAGAGGCTCTACTTTGATAGCTTCCCCTTGTTTGGGTGAACCCGGTCACTGGCGGGAAACACTTCCATGTGCAGCCTAATATTGTGCGCCGAGTGTTTGTGCGCAACGGACCTGACGAGGAAGCCAAGGTCATGGAGGATGTGAAAGAAGTCCGAGACTTCTTGAGCAAGTTCCAGTACCGCATCATCCGGCCCGAGAACATCTATGTTGGCCCCGAAGAAGAAGGAGACCAACTGTTGTTCTTCAATTGGGGTGTGATGCACTCCAAGATTGACTATCCAATCGAGATGGGCACTCGCACTACTCACCAAGGCTGGTTGGCTGGAAGCCGACCTCCAAAGGGCCCTGTGCCAATTCCAGACCCCCGTGCCAGGTCCAACATCTATTATCAGAATTGACCGCCATTCCATAACTGAAAATGCAAGCCAACTCTATCTCTCTCTATGTGGTCGAGTGTATCAACTTGATTGCGAGTGTTGTCGTGGGCTTGAGAAGTCTATCCAGGTTGTCATATATCTAAGTAACTTGGGTTTTCCAAGATATAGTCTGGACTCTTAGGGTGGGAGTTGTCCCATCCTAGTCGACACACCTACATGGCAATAGTATACAAGCAGAATATTGGCTGATTGGCGTAGGCGTTCAAGATAATGACACCTACTGTATAAACTCCAAGTCCCTTGAGGTGAATTTCCGTTACTTCACAGGTGAAAGACTTGACGACAACCACATTGTAGTGAGTAAATTGGCGCGGCTGCTGTTTTCCCAGTATTGACGCACGATGGAAGATCATGCGGCTTTGTGTAGGGTAAATTTCGAATTTTCCTCGCTCCCATCTCGAGGAAACGAACAAATGCTCCCTAGGAATAGCTTGCACATTTTCCGGCGCGCATGAAAGCGTAGTGGACCCCTCAACTAAGGTGACTTTGCAAATATTCTCTCTTCTAATTCCTATATGCCTAAGTATGTGAAAGCTGCTTTGTCGACACTATACCCCTCTCCATATATAGATTTATTGACTGCATCGTGAAATAAAATAGCCCCGTCGCCATCTGACAAGATCACAGTCATCAACTCTTCCATATACTGCACGTTGTATATTTAATTGTAGAGCTCGATCCGAGATCGGCGGTTTCTTGGCTGGCTTGCGGATGATAATTGCACTGCGGGCTCTTTGAAGCGTATCATGAGATCCGGCTTGTCCCAAATAAACCATGTCTTTTGCTTGTTCCAACCGGCAGACCCTGGCATCAACTCAATGTCGAAGTTCCAAAGAAGATGACCCATGATGAGACGCATTTCAGCCCAGGCAAGACTGCATTTGAAAAGATCAGTGAAAAGATCATTACGGGTTTACCTTGGGATATTGGAAAAGATACATACTTGCGGCCTAGGCAGGCTCTAGGGCCGTGAGAAAATGGCTGACACAATTGCTGGCGATCGTCCGGGAAGCAGCCGTCATCTAGCCAACGCTCAGGTACGAAGTCATCCGGATTGGTGAAATTCTGAGGAGACCTATTCATAGCCACCTGATTGATAGCAACGCTCATATTGCCCGGCACATACCATCCGTCGACTGAGATCCATGTCAGCACGGCCCTTATGACGATGGAAAGAGCACGACCTACTGTGCGAACCCTCTGGAGGCGTTACTCTGGGCGTGGCGCCCGCCACAGGTGGATAAATGCGAAGGGCCTCATTGAGCACAGCCGTCAGATACGGCAGCTTGGTTAAGGTTTTGGAGTCCATTCTGTCAGCTGCCGGAAACTTCTGTCGAATCATTGCAGTCAACTTGCGAAGCATGGCCGGATTCTTGCCGAGATGGAATAGGCAGCCGGCGAGCAGGGAGGCTGTGGTTTCAGATCCAACGTCAAGCAGGAGTGCGACGTTGGCAGTTATTTCGCCGGGAGTTAGTGCCCTGGACGACTCATTTGCCTTGATGATGTACGACATGAAGTCGGGCTTCTTGTCTTCTTCTTGATCAGTGTTGGCCTGGGACATGCGTATGCGCGCCTGGTTGACAGCGGCTTCGAATGCTTCGTGTCGCGCTTTTCCAAATGCCTGGATCAAAAGGCGGAACAATTGGTGCCTGAAAGGTGCGAAGCGCAGTATCTCGACGGCGGTTATCCCTTCCTTGATACCCTCGAACATGAGGTGAGCCAATGGGCTCCACGTATCACAGGCGAGAGACTTGGCACTGGCACCAAGCGAAAGATCGGTCGTGACATCGTACGTGCAATGGTGCAGCCAGCGGACGGCATCCGTGGGCGTCTCGTTGAGGCTGCGGATCCGTTCCACCATGAAGTTGATATGGCGCATCAAAAGATTTTCCTGGGCATAGACTGCCTTTTCAGAGAAGGCACTGGCAAGGACTCCACGTATGCGGCTATGATCCTCGTTGGAACTGGCCCCAAGATTCTTTTCGCCGTTTGGTGCGGTGGCGCCCAAGTAGAAAAAAGCCTCTTTTTGCAGCCTTTTCCCACTCCGGCGCTTAGTAGTATGTCCATATATATCGTCCCACGCTGTTCCACCGTTGAAACTTACTATCATTCAAAGTGAGTAACCGATTTGTCCTCATATCTGACCTGAGGTTATAGGCACACACTTACATTCGCTAGGTGCGATGCGAACCACGCTGCCGTACTTTTGATGAAGATCAAGGGTCTTCCACTCAAGCTGTCCCGTACTGCGATAGTACGAGTAGTACACGCGACTGGCCCTTGCCAGGAGCGGACCGGGGAACTTTCGTAGAGGGTGAAGATACACATTGTAGAAGGCCTTTCCCATAATCACGGCCAGACCCAAGACCTACAAGATCCATACATCGTTAGCTTTTTTGTTGTGCCGGGATAGCACGAGGGCCTCCAGACCACTCACCAGGAACCCAAGGAATATGTTTCGAGACCGGCCGGCCAGCCGAAGCTCCAGCGGGACTGCAAGCATGTGCATCGTACTCCGTGATGTGAACTACAAACTACAATTAGCTGCAGAGCCGCATCGCTTTCCCTTTCGATCTGTGTACTGTATGTAAACCACACACGGAGCTTTCAATAACGACTTCCGTCGTCGAAGGCTACGCAGTAATCTTTCAGGTCATGATTCATCTTGCACGTTGCCAAAATGGCCGACTTTTCAGTATCCATCCAGCCAGATCGTCCATTTCTACGCGCGCTTTCCCCTTGTCACTGGTGTTGGTATCTCTCATGTCGTTGATCCACTCCAAAGTTTGGCTGTGGGCCGTGCTACTTCCTCCTTCCTGTCAAGGCGCTAGGTCCACAGCGTGAGCCACAGCATGATCGGGAATATATTAAGTTCAGCCCTGGTTTGGTTCCCTCCACAAGCAAGTCTGAGCGGTGCAGTCTTCATCTTACGATCATGCCTTGGCGCCGGAACTTGATATGCAAATAGGCGACATGCATTAACTTAGTCTGTTGCATATATCCCGAAAAGATCACTTTTCCTGAGAGGATAAGCGATGAGTATAATGTGGCATGGTTCAAGAACAGCTGATTTATACTTTGTACACAGACATGGTTACTTGTTGATGCGCTCGCCTAAGCATGGTGACGACTGTGCCAAGCATACGGTGAGTCGTTGTGAGGGAATCATCTACCCAATTCAGGACTGCGGACGACCGGAATATGGCAGACAAAATTTGGGAGGCAGGCTTGTTCTCCGTCTTCCCGTCTCATAGATTGCAGCATAGTATTGCAGCTCGGGAACCAGCATCTCACCATGTTCGGCAGCCTCAACGCCCTGAAGGAAGCATGGTCCCAGGTATTTCCGCCGCAGCTAGAGTTCACCGAGTCTGACTTACCGGATCTCTCTGGCAAGGTCTTTATCGTTACGGGCGCAAATTCTGGTCTCGGCAGAGAGTTGTCGAGCAGACTTTATTCGAACAACGCAAGGGTCTATGTCGCTGCCAGGTCAGAAACAAAGGCACAAGCCGCTATTGCATCTGTCAAAGGAGCCCATCCGCAGTCGAGAGGCAGCCTCGTCTATCTGCACCTTGATCTGGCCGACCTCTCTGCTATAAAGCCCTGTGTAAGCGCATTTCTATCCCAAGAATCGCGGCTTGACGTGCTATTCAACAATGCTGGAGTTCTGGCACCCCCGGATAGTCCTAGGACAGCGCAGGGCTACGAGCTGAATCTGGGGACAAATACTATTGGGACATTTTTACTCACGAAGCTGCTCTTGCCTACGCTTCTTGCCACGGCTAAGAGCAGCCCCAAGGATTCGGTCCGTGTGATCTGGGTCTCTTCGATCGCTGTGAACCTCTCACCGGAAGGCGGCCTTGAGATGAAAAATCTGGATTATCATGTGCAAGGATCGGCCGTCACCAAATACGCAGTCAGCAAAGTCGGCAGCTTCCTTCATTCGACCGAGCTGGCAAGGAGGCATGGGGCGGCAACGGACGGCATCGTTAGTGTCGCTCTGAATCCCGGCAACCTCCACACTGGGCTGAGCCGCCATCGCTCGTGGCTGGAGACTACAATTCTCCGTACATTTTTCCTATATCCGCCCGCCTTTGGGGCCTACACTCAGCTTTTTGCGGGCTTCTCGAATCAAGTCACAGCCCAAGCTGTAAGCGAGAAGAATTGGAGTAAGTTAGTGATGATAGATTGTATAGGAGAAAAGAAACTGACCGTGCTTCTTCTAGTTGGGCCGTGGGGTCGGTTCTGCAAGATTCGGGAAGACATAGGTACAGCAGCCAAACCAAGGTCTGAGGGCGGGCATGGTTTGGCCGAGGAGTTCTGGGAATGGACAGAGGAGCAAGTCAAGCCACACGTCTGAACAAGCAACAAGGATCGAAAAGGGTGGGCGGAGGTTGTCAGAAAGAAACATTGAGTTGATCTTGGACATACACGGATAGGACCAAGCAGTAGGCCACCTCAAGTATGAAACTGTCTCTAATATGTCCTGCGAGCGAAATCGGAGTCAGACCCACCACATCATCTCATTCTATATTCCCTGGGCAACACCTCCGCACCCAGAATAGTGCCATACCGCACTTTGTTTGCCTTAGCAACACAAAAGAGTAAAGAGGTCCAGTCTCGACAATTTCGAAGTGGATCGTCCAGTGCTTCTTCACCTCGAAGGTTATTAGGACACCATTCTCTGGTTCTGGGCCATTCTTCTTGCTAACGAGCTGCCTGTAATCTCTTCCACTTTGAACCAGATCATCACTTCTCTGCACGATCATATACGAGGACTCTCGAGGCTACTGCAAAAGCCAATATGCATTACAACAAAGAGGTCGTTATCCTTATCCGACAGGAGCTATAGCATCTTACAGCTACAGACGATCGAGGGTCTAAACTGTTTATTAGTACTAAAGGAAGAATCCCCGGGCAGCACTATAATTCTCCTAGTACTTAGAAAATTTACCAGAGTTATTTCTTAATATAGAAACTTAGCAGATCGCCTAAAATGCTCTAATGACTTAAGCTAGAAATATGCCTAATAGTAAGATTAAATATCTTAATAATTACTATTTATCTATCTAAAAGGACTTCGATAATTATATTATTAATCTTTGTTTTCAGGTATTTCATTAGAGCCTTATTTTCTTTAAATAAAAACAAAACTATTAAACCAGAACTCGGGCGCTATCGCACGATGAAGAGGACAGAAGACCAAGTTATAGGCAAGGGCTCCGTCGACCCAAGCGTGCTGTATCGTAAGAATAGCAAACTAAGGCTAACGACGCATAGGATTAGGGTGAAAAACCTGCCCTAGACCTGCCCAGATGGCTTATAGAAGATCTGAATTGAAAAGAGAGCAAAAGAACGTGTTGTTGTTATCTATCTGAAAGCAAAGCTAGTAGTGGGTGTTCCTCTTCTTATATAAGGGATCTTCAGGATCCACTACCCTTCCGAACCCGAGGCTCCTCACACTGGCCACCACAACACCATTATCCAAGGGCAGGTATAAGGCTGATGGGACTATTGCTATCATTTGCCTTAGATTTACCTTCTTACCTTTAGATATTAAAGCAGAACACGGGCGCTGTCGCACAATAAAGAGACCAGAAGATCAAGTCATAGGCAAGGGCCCCGTCGACCCAAGCGTGCTGTATCGTATGAACAGCAAACCAAGGCCAACGAGGCACACGATTAGGGTGAAAAAACATGCCCTGGACCTGCCTAGGCAGCTTATAAAAGATTTGAAATAAAAAGAGAGCAAAAGAATATATTATTATCTTCTATCTGAAAGCAAAGCTATTAGTAGGTAATCCTTTTCTTATATAAGGGATTTTGAGAATATACTATCCTTTTAGACTCAAGGTCTACTATACTAGCTGCTACTATAATATATATATTATAGATAAAGAATATATTAGAGTAGTAAGTAATGCATTTAGTAAAATATTTTAGGAGTGTGTAGCTGAACTCGTAACTAGACCTTTAGTAAATATATAGTATATTTATTATAGATTTGTACTAATGGAAAACTATTTAGTAAACATATTATACATTTACTAGTAGCTTACTACTAATGCTAAAGCTATATATTCTATATATAGATAGCTATTTCTTATTTATAGTTAGCAAAATGGATATTTATTATAATTCATTTGCATTGCACTTTATAGCTCGAGCTGCCTGTTAATACTTCAAACTAGTTTTGTAAAACTAGTTTGAACATAGCCCGCTATTTTTTAAATTAAGATATACTCTTTATCAATTCTCCTTATTCTATGCTCGCTCTTTAAACACCTATCCTAAGACCCCTTATATTTCTTCTTCTATAATAGCCTTAATCATTCAAAATTCAAATAAAAGGCAAAATAAGAAAAAACACGCAGGGCTCCTTAAATGGCTCCGAGTTGCAGGATTACTGCTTCTCGTAGCTTTCAATTATAGAGTTTGAGTTTGCTTTCAGCGTAAACTCCCAGCAATCCGCGTCTGGCGTCGAGCTCTCGCCGTATGGGTAGGTAGTGGCATCCCAAGATCCTGGGGTAAACACTGTCTGAATAGCCGCCTTCACACTTGCCACTGTTGCAGTATCCGGAGCACGAATCACCACCTTAGCGGTGTTACCCTTGGCATGCGCCTCGGTGGCTGCCGTCTTGGCTTCGGCCACTTCGTCGTCGCCCGTCAGATGGGCGGCCGTGCGGCTGGTCCCTGCGGTATTGAAGAAGAAGGCGGCTGTGCAGCCGTTGATTCCCGCTACCGACACGGGGGTCGCCTTCGGCACCGTGTACTTGCCACCCATCCAGATGAAATATGTGTCGCCTATTTTTTCGACCAAATCATTGCGTGGGAGTATTACTGCCTCCAGCTCGTCAATTGAGCGGGGTTTCCTCGTCTTGCACACGGCCTGAGACTTGGTCATCTGTGTCTGCGTGAGGATGGTACTGCTTTTCACCCCTGTATTACGCTGATGCAGTTCTGTGGCTCCTCGACTGGGCTCGCGCTCGACGAGGTTATCGTTGACACCCTCAACCGGGAGGGCGCTGACGAGGCTGGCCAAGCCGGCGACAATAGTAAAGAGGTTTGCGAAACGCATCTTGAGGCTGTGATGGAGAAGCTTGTTTGGATTGGGGCAGAGGGAATAACGAGAACGGACAAAAGGAAGAAGAAAACAAAAACTCAACAAGGAAAAGCAGAGCTGAACTTGAATTTTGAGGGCTTGTAAAGAAAGCTAGATAGAAGACTTAAGCAGTAAGATACAGATAAGACTGAAATTAACAAGAGACGATTGATAAGGTCCTCAATTCGTTCTCAGATGATAATTACGGATCGGTTAAGGCATATATATATCCTTCGAAGCTGCTCGAGCTATCAATCTCACAGTCTATAGCCGCTCTATGCGTAAGCAGCAACTACTAGTAGAGTCGGCCGGTGTTGGGAGTTGGGATGATCAGTCAGCCTACAATTCTGACCTGCTTATTCTCCTATATAATTCAGGAGCTGGTTCTGTTTCACATTTGTGGGGAGAGATAAGAAGCGTTAATGTAGAAGAGCATTTAGGGTATTTACAAGCTATAGTAGTAAAGGTTAACAGGTTTAGTAGCATCTTATACTAAGTTATAAGAGCTAGCCTACAAATATTCACTTAGCTAAGCAGAATGCTGACAATAATGCTAGGAAAATATTTTTATAGCTTCTAGGTCTCTTAAGTGGCCTTCCTAAGCAAACTAACATAGTTGGTTGAAGGCCTGTTTATGTGTTCGGCCAGACCCACTCATTTGGAGAAAATGTACCCAGATATGGGTGCACTGCCACCGGCCCCCATCATTAAGACTATTTATAGAAGTGTTTCCGATTTCTGCCTAACCGAGAAACCTACATAAAAAGATTTCCTTTGCTATTCTTCTTATAGACCTTGCCCAGCACTCCTCCACATTTCTCTCGGTTTTAGTTCCTTTGTCTTACACAGGCTTGGCCCGACGAGTGTAATTTGGCACACACCTGTCTGTTGCGGCGCTGCCTATGCTTAGTGTTCAAGTTGATAGAAGGAAAGGAGCATTCCCACCAGCGCGTTGATTTATCAATTCACCCACTTCTGAAGCTAGAGAGCCCTAGAGCCCTCTTGCCAACAAGAACTTTTCATTTATTGCTTCCCGGACGTTCTATCATCAAACCAGACTTGGAACGTGGAACCGACAGAGCCACGCGCCGCCTTGTCTTACCTCCCGCCACCTCTGAGCCAGTTGTTTGCGCAACCATGGCGGCACTCCATGAGAGACCTGCGATGGCGATGCAGGCCTTGCATATCGCTGAACACTTGCGCATGTGCGAGGTCGGTCACCACGCCTGCCGCCGGTTTCCAGGCCCGGGGGAATCTGAGGTCCCGCCCACCCACGCCTTCCGTATCAGTGAACGGCCCTGGTCCAACTTCCGGCTCTTCAATGTCGAATCGGGGAGACTGGAGGACGCCAGCCTGGATGACAGATATGTCGCGTTGAGCTATGTCCGCGGCGGCGAACCTATCTATCGAACTCAGAAGTCTATGCCCGGGGCTCAGGCGCCTGCTGCCGAGGAATCTCTCGATGCTGTCCGGGCGCGCCTGCCCAGGACAATCAACGATGCGATCGATTTCGTGTGTGCTTTGGGCGAGAGGTACCTGTGGGTCGATGTCCTGTGCCTCGCGGACGATCGGGAAGACGAGGACCGGGGAGCGTGGATGGCAAGATCCATCTGGAGCGGTGCCTGCCTCACGCTTATAGCAGCCGCTGGACCCGACGCCCAGGCTGGCCTTTGGTGCGATGACCCACAGGTCCCGAGCGGCAGCCCTGATCTGGGAGAGAATATAAACCGGTCTATTCACAGTACCAGAGGCTGGACACTCCAGGAGCTCTGCCTTACGCGTAGGGCAGCCATCTTCCTCAACAGTCAAGCACACTTCTACTGCCGTGAATCCCAGGCCTGGACTGGACGAAATTCAACCTGTAGCCCCTGGTATCACATCCCGGACCCCTTAGATGGCGCAGTTCCATCGTTGCTGGCATATCGCACCATCCACGAGGCATATTCGTGCCGCAAACTTCGTCTCGATGGCGATGCGCTCCGAGCCATATACGGTGCCAATGAGATGCTGCTAGCGGGAATGGAGTCAAGGGGCATAGAAGGTATGCCTGGATACCATCTCGGATACTTCCTGTTGTTCCGCTCTCGGCAGGGCCAACTCCGCCGCCGTCGCGAGTTTGCAAGCTTCTCTTGGGCGGGCTGGGAGGGTGAGCTCCAGTGGCCACGTCTTCGGGCTGACATGAGTCACGGCGACCCATCAGACCTGCTGAGTTGGATCCGTGATAAATCGCTTGTTCAGTGGCACGCCCTGGATTCTGCCGCGCTCACATACCTCTCTCGCCGTAAAGCAGAAGCAGATTCGTCGCAACTAGAAAGGTTTCTGCGCAACCTACCCTACCCTTTACCTAAAGACTGTACCGTAAATGTTATTCATACAATGAGAGCAGATGATACAGCCACGGACGGGACCTACCACACTGTCGTAGGCGGCGAGTGCTTGACGGTATCTTCTGATAAGCAGAAAGAGACGTGGGGCAACTCCGACACAGCCCAACGGCGCTTGGATCACTTCCCGTTGCATGTCCTCGAGACGGTGAAGAGCAACGCTGAATTTGAAGCAATCCAGAAGCGACTGGACATCTCAAAATACGATCGGGCCTTCCGAAGCTGGTGTACACAACGGAATTACAGTGAGCCTCTTCCCCTGCAAGTCGTCCTCCTGCGAGACTATTGCTTACCCGCGCACGCACATAACAAGAACAGAAACTATCGGAAAAGTATGGCGGGCCCACTGGATCTCGAACATGGTCAGAAGCAAGGTTTCGAGAGCCTCGAGAACCCAAAGGGAGCGCGAAGGAGAATGAACGGCTACAAAAAGACGAGAGGGTCGTTCAGGGAAAGAAGAATGCGGCTCAAGCACACAACATCGACGAGGCGGAAGCGGCCAACCTAAGCATTAACAAACTTGAAATACCGTGAGTCGCCTCAGGATGCTTCCAACAAACTCAAAAGAAGCACTCGCTAATACGCCCTTTCCCTTGTGGGAGCTACATTCCAGGCTCTTTCCGCCGTATACCGTCCTTCAAGGCTATGCAATCACGCTACAGTTGACCCTTGGAAAGCCCTCATCGCTAGAGCACTCAATTTCTCGGGCTCTCGTCTCGGCATCCGGCCAAGTGGTCGGTTCCCTGCACCTGGACAGCAGCTCAGATCTACCTGCAGACGAGAAGCCTATCCGATGCATTGTTCTCTCACGTGTAGACACTCCTGTAAACGGTTATGAGACTCTAACTCCGGATAATACACCATCGCGTGAGGCAGCGCATTCTGATAGAGACTTACTCTGGGTTATGTATATCGAGGAGACGGATGGTATTTCTGAGCGCCGAGGGATCGGGCAGATGCAGCTGTCGGGGCTCGCAGAAGCTATTGCTCCAGGGCCGACAGTGCAAATGATCTTGCTAGGATGAAAGAGTAAACGAAAATATAAAATGGGGTTTTGAAATGCCTTAGTTATCTTTATTGAATATAATAACTTCTACTATAAATAGATCACTCAAAATAAATAAATAGACGTTTTCTTTATTTTGATTCTTGAAAAATTATTTAACACTATATTAATAATATAATACTTGATTATAATTTTTTTAGTTTTTTATTATAACGAGATGTAAGGGTCCTAGCTAGTATACGCACTAGCAATCGCTTTTGCGCAATAGTTATAATCCCTTAGTAGCTTAATAGCAATACTAGTTGTACCTACCCAAAGAAAAAAGTTATAATAGAGTCCCGAGTTCAAACACTCTATGAAGGCCTAGGTTTAGCCTCCATATAGGCACCTGATGGCGGAGTCAGTTCATATGGACAACACCTTATAGACTGAGGGGTGTGTGACGAGGTATACGGGTCCTAGCCAGTGTACGCACTAGCGATCGCTTTTGCGCGACATTTATTCACTTTACTGAATTATAGTGTTTAAACTCTGGTCTATTACAAGATCTCTAACTTGGACTTTAAATTCTAAAGCACAATGCCCTTTGTTTGCGATAGCTTAGACACATTTAGGTTCTTGACCATGAATATCCAAATAAAGCATAAAGCCATAACGCCTGTACCTGCAGCAAGCATCCTTGTCTGAGCATAGCCATAAGCCTCTTGGATAGCGAGACGCTCAGGACTGCCAACAGGATAAGAGAGCTGGACGTCGAGACTGGCGTATATCTCTGCCACATCTCCGATTGCAGCTTCCGGCAGGTAGCGCGTCAGTGCTTGCTCAAATGTATTTGTCCAGATCGCGCCGCAGATCGCGCCCCCGACAGAGTCGCCAATACTGCCAGAGACATAGAGCAGGGCCAGAACAGCAGCGACGTATTGGTGCTCCACAGCAGCAAGAACAGCCAGCTGACAGTTGAGGATGAAAACGCTTCCGCCCATAGATATAAAAATCTCGCACATGATAAGATATCCGATGTTCTGGTTCGGTCGTCGGAAGTAGATCATAAGACCGAGCGCGAAGATGTAAAGAGGGATAGCCCAGTAGAAAGTCCACTTAAAGCGGCCTGTGCGACGGATCAAGTAGCCAACAAAGAATAAAAGAACGCCGGAGACTACCTGAAATGTGCTGTTGATATAGCCCGCGTCGGCGACAGACACGTTATTGACGACTTGTAGGAAGGATGTAAAGTAGCTGGCCCAGCAGTAGTATGAGATCTGGTACGTCATATCGATAAGACAAGCTCCTATGACGGTCCGGTCCAAGAGAGCCTGGTGCTTGAGGAATGGGGCTGGTGCTAGGAAGATCTCATATAAGGCAAAGACGATAAGAAGAACGAAACCGACAACGATCATAGCAATGATATAACCCGTCTTCCAGCCGTGAGGTGCTGAAGCAGCGAGGGTAAAGGGCAGAAGGAAGATAGTCAGCCCACCCGCAAAGAAGACGACGCCGAGCACTGGAAATTGATTTGGAAGTTAGCTCTCTAGTGGCCTCAACGTTCTGGAAAGACCTGAATTCTTTTGACTCACAGTCGAACTCCACAATGGCCCAACAAATACTCTGCCACGGGGTCCTAGGGGTCTTTTCCCATTCTGGCACAGAACCCTGTTTCTGTGCTTTGCGCAGGTTGAGTTTCAGGATCAAATATAGCGGCAACGAAATGATCGGCAAGATGATAGCAAAGCAGCCGAAGCCCCACCGCCAGTTCACGTGCTTGAGAAAGCCCTCGGCGGCTTTCGATCCAGCAAATGCTGTAATCATATATGGTGATGAAGTAAAGGCAAATGCAAGTCCTCGATTCCTTAGGTTCGTAGCGTCGGCTGCGAGGACGCAGATGCTATATATGAGGCCAGCAAAGCCAACCGAATAAAAGACCTAGTGATAATTGAGTTGTTAGCACCTTTCTGAAGTTGTGGGAATATGAGTATGGGTTTTCCGTACCTCTGCGGCACAGTACATAGCTAGGTTGTGGGACGCCGCCATAAGAATCAAACCTAGGGTTGCCAAAACCACCATGAAGAGGAAGGATTCTGCACGACCCCATAGGTCCATCATTTTGGCCATAGGAATGTATACCGCAGCCGTCATGGCACTCGCTACGATGCTAATCACAGTCAGGAGCGAGTGAGATTCAAAATCACTAGTAACGTAAGGCAGCAAGCTGGCGAGGATGTTGAGTCTGAAACCGTTCGTCAGAAAGAGGATCCAGATGCTATCAAGAGAGCTACCGTTAGTCGCTGGAACAGGCATGCTGAACTCGGGGGCCAAGGGGGGCAAGCAGCGGACGGACCATATCAGCAAAGCGGCAAGCGATGTCTTCGTCCAGGCCAGCGTCACTGCTTCGATCTCCTGGACACCGCGTTGAGCAGTCTGGTCCGGTGCCACCTTCTCAATTACGTTGTCGTCTGCAGCTAGCGGGTCAAGAGCAACCTCCTGGATCTCTGGTTCTTCCACCGTTGAGATGGTCCGAGTCCCATTGGACGTCCCAGGGTCCACGCCTCCAGGTTGAAGCCTGTTGAGAAACGACATTGCTGTTAATATGAAAGGGATAGAAATTGAAGCGGAATAGTGAGATGAGCTCTGTGGTCACATTGTATTGATTGAAGGCGAAAGGGTCGGCTTTAAACACAATCTGCCTTTGCTTCTAGTATTAGTACCGCTCCGCCGACTTTTTTTGACTATCAAATATTTCAGTATCCGTTTTGTTCTAGCCCGTGGGGGTTGTGAAAAGTCAAGGGAAAGACTGCCACCCTTGTAAAAACCAAATCGCAGCACGAGAGGCCAAGTCCACTATAACATCAAACTAACAAAGTAACAGGCGACAAAGAGGGAGCGAATAAGGCAAGGGGCGAGAGCCGAGTAAGCCTAATTGTAAAAAGTTGTCTAATCTGATCGGATCTTATCTGATTAAAAATGGTTGCCTAGAGCCGCATACTTAAGTTTTTGTTGCAGTGGTCTGCTGATTGGCTAAGAAGTGGGCCTCGACCACCACACAAGCATCGATTCACAGAAATCGAGACCGATTTTTAGCAGCATTGCCAGCGGAATTATTCCACTCGGGGCCTTTTAGCGTCGGCGATTCCTCCGACTCACGGAAGACATTCCAGAATGAGACATAACATTCGAAGCGAATACCCTTCTGGTCCATACAACAAACCAAGGAGTAGGCCTAAGCCTGTCATGCTGCGAATATATAAGTGGAAGTGGTGGTAATCTTCTTAGGGTTGTAAGCAAAACCCACCGGCCCATATGAGCTCCGATGTCGGTTGCACACTTTCGTCTAACCAGGCAATGAACATTAAGAAGGCGATGGTGAGGGCTGACTTGTTGCGTCTCTTGTGGCAAGGGCACCACGGGAATGTCGTCCGGGCTTAATCTAGAAGCTGCATCGCCATCTTCGTCTGGTGCTGGCGCTGGATATTGCTCTACCCCTGTGGCAGTATTGTCTGGCTGAGATCCTTCAAGCAGGGCTGATTTTGCTGCTTGTAGCTGTGCCGTACCGTGTCTGCGCCCTCAGGCACCTTGCCGCCAATACACTGGTCGGCCTCGAACCGCAAGCTTCCCTCGAACTCGTCAGCGAGGCAAGTAGCATGCCGCGCTGGCTGTTAAGAAACAGCCCATAGGTGTGGGACTCCAAAAGGCCCCACCGCTTATATACGTACCTATAAAATTTGGTCCCGCTGTACTATAATTAGTATAGGGAGCTTTATTAAGCTTGAGCTTACCCAATCTGTGTGAAAAATAGGATATGTGTATTAGAGTCATATTATTTGTTTTCGATAAGGGCTCGGAAGTCGTTACATAGAGGAAGTAATCTCTGAGGAATAGGAAAGGGCTTCGTCGACACAGGCGCCTGCTGTCGTAGGAAGGTGAACGAAGCACGGACACAGAGTGGAAGACCTGCCCTAGCCCTTCCCAGGGGTTCATCAGCAGATAGAATGGGAAGAAGCTAAGAGTGTCTTCAGTATTGTATCCTACGATCCCTTATTGATATTCTCATATTCGACCAATGCCAATTCAGAAAAGCCTGCCCGAACCCTGGTTCGATAATTTCGATGTCAAAATTATATAATAGCTTTAGAATTTATTATATCAGCTTTATCTCTTCATAAACTTAGTACACCACCGGAAAGAAAGAAACAAAGACAGAAGCTAAATAAGAGCCTAAAACGTACCTGGACAATACTTTTGGCCAGAACCATTTCGCTTAGCCCTTTGCCAATGCAGCCCCTCGGCCCATACCCAAAGGTAAATTCTAATCGCGTCGCTTTCGCCAATCGATCCGGACTTTCGAGGAAGCGCTCTGGGCGGGATTCATCGACATCTTGGCCGTAGAGCTCCCGATCGCAGCTAATAGTATATGGGGACGCGGCGATTTGGACACCGGGAGGCACGAGCAAATCACACACTTCGAGGCCACCCTTTTGGTCGACCCATCGAGGCAAACAGCTGACGATAGGCGGATCATGTCGCAAAGACTCGCGAATGCAAGCGCAGAGGTAAGGCATAGCTTTCACCTACGCGAAGCTCGGGACATCTTTTCCGCCATCCCTACTAGCAGACAGTCTTGACTGCGGACAATGTTCAGGATGAACATGCGCAGAGCATGACCAGTGGTATCACTTGACCCTACTCTGCACCATCATCTTCTTATTAGTATGCGTTTAAATAACGAAGGATTGGGAGGACGTTACAAGACAAAAAGAGTATCATCTTTTAGTTCTTCGTGATTAATCGATTCTCGTGTGTTTTGGAATAGTACCCTTCGCAAAAGCAGATAAATGATGATTAGTCTCTATTTATACAACGCTTAGGTGTAATGTTTGTAATACTAACTGGTCCAGTCCGATATGTATTGGATCTCGTTTTGTTGTCCCTAGCCTCTCTTGATATAAATCGTCTCCAAGCTATGTGTCCATCAGTGTTAGTAACAAGACGTGTACGCTGAGAAACGACGAGTGGGTTTTGTTTTCTTGATACCTTAAGGACATTGCCAAAGCCCGAACCGTCTCCTGCTCGAGTGATGAAGAAACGTGATAGAAATGAGTTGAAAAAGAGGTGCGCTTTTACTTCTGGAATCCGGGCAAAGGCATGATTGATGTTGCGACCCTTGCTCGTCGATTCGACCAAGCCAAACTTATCGCGGCCATTCTTAATCATGCCAAGGTCCCTACCAAAGAACGTTTTGCTGACGATGTCGAGGATAAGATAGCTAATTATGTTCAGTAAGCTTTCTAAGTCTTGTAGGCCGAAGGATAATTGTGGCAAATGGCAGTGCTCTCAGTGCGGGTGGTGTTACAAGGCTATCGAAGCTGATTGAACATACTTGCCCCTCATAAGAAAATCGAAAACCTCGTTTCGAGTAGCAAATTTGCGAAGAGCTCTGATCCTGTTGTCGATGAAGCCGTCGACTAGAGTCTCATCGGCATATACAGACTTGGGAGAGAACTGAAACCACGTTTTCAACATTTCGAGTTAGCATAAGAGTTAGTGCGGGTTTCAGGCGGTTATTTCTACCGGCGGATTCAATCGCTGTCGCTTGACTCTGTGCTTAGCCCAGTCATTCTCCTCTACAATGCCCTTGACTTCGGTTGGGGACTGATTGTAATGAGGTGTTTTGTTCTCTTTCAGGTGATAAAACTTGGGCAACATTGCAGAGTCGCAAACGAGGATAGTGTTTGGCTGCCATCGGATCACGGGACCTTGATAATGTTAAATATTGGCTGTCATTATTTACTCCTGTGTACCGACCGCAAAAAGGTCTATACCATATCTTCTATAGGCTTCATCGAGGTAAATGTGTTCTTTGCCGCTGAGAAGGACAGCGACGGAGTAGAGGCGAGTCCATGCTGCAAGTCTAGGCCCTGGGAAAGCGGCGAGAGGATAATCCATCCACCTCCGGAAGATTATACTAGCGAGCAATAGTATGACACCGAAAAGGCATTGGGCCCACGTGAGAAACATCGTCATCGGTTAAGTAGGGGCTAAGATGCACCTATACCAGACTCTTAAAGCAAGAGAACATGTAAGCATGCTGGCATTGTGCATCGTTCTTATCCCGCCGTCCTGAAATCATGTTGCCTTTACATATCTCATGAGTAGCCTTCTGATGATCGGCTGCGAGACACTTCGGAAAATCCAGAATTATGGATCTGCATATATGCATAGTACTTACTACTGAGAGCCGCTTTTCATAGGTCTACCATGGTCCTTTGCGGTCGTATAAAGTTACATTGCATTGCCGTAAGCATGACCAGGATCTGAAGCTCAGCCCCTTCACCCCCCGGGTGCCCATATCTCGCCATTCTAGGTACGTACTTTGTGCGCACAGTGCGTTGGTGCTACTGCACACCTTTGTACCACAGTACATGCCATAGTCTATCTTCACCCGATAAGATCGAGAGTGTGACGCCGCCGCAGTTAGCAGCCTTACTTGCAGGTGAGCGGACGAATTAACGAGCTGCATCCCACGCGGCTCCCGGAGTTGATTGCGGTCAAATAGACGGGTAGACAAACAACACACCACGGATCTGTTTATTCTTTCCATTCGACTCGAAGCTTCCTTATCAACTTTACACCTTGGATATTATTTGCACACTGCGTGAAAATGTCGGCGTCGCTTTCAATCTCACCGCTCAAGGATTCGGCTTTTGCTATCTTTGTCAAAACCCAATTTCGCACAAAGCCACGCCCACTGTCATCGTCAGTCTCGTTCGCAGACAAGACATGTGTGATAACAGGTGCCAATAGCGGCCTTGGCATCGAGTCTTGCAAGCAGATGCTCGCACATGGTCTCACCCATCTCATTATGGGCGTGCGCGATCAGTCCAAGGGTGAAAAAGCCGCCGAGCCATTGCGCAAGCAATATCCCCATGCTTGAATTGAGTTCTGGATCGTTGATCTCGAGTCCTATCCGTCGGTGCAGGCGTTCGCTCAATGGTGTGCAGAGCTATCGCGGCTCGACATGGTCTTGCTCAATGCAGCCACAGCCAACCGCAACTTCATCATCAGCAAGCACGACCAGGAAATGACGGTTCAAGTAAACTACATGTCCACAGCGCTGCTTGCACTGCTGCTGATTCCGGTATTCAAATATAGCAGCAAGAAACACCCGGATGCTGGACCGGGTAGGATGACTGTTGTGTCATCAACACACGCTCTCACAGCACCATCCCCCCCCCGACGAACAAGCAGTCTCTGCTCCAAACTTTCAACGACCCCGAGGGCTGGATCTTAGTAGTCGCTCACGAACGATACCAAACGACCAAAGTCCTTGTTCTCATGCTGGTTCAGAAGCTTGCGGAGGCTGTCTCGCCTGATGAGGACCATGTCATTATCAATGCCGCGGACCCAGGCATGGTAAGTAGTACAAACTTGACCGCCAGTCTGCCCTTGGTGGTAAGGTTTATCGTCAAACTCACCAGATTCTTCGTGTCT
Source organism: Aurifilum marmelostoma (assembly GCA_027559495.1). NCBI lineage: Eukaryota > Fungi > Ascomycota > Sordariomycetes > Diaporthales > Cryphonectriaceae > Aurifilum > Aurifilum marmelostoma. The sequence continues at coordinate 160,956 of JAMXSV010000009.1, read as the reverse complement.
CGCACCGTCACATCCGGGACATGGGTAAACTTGGACGCGCTTGCGAGCAAGGGGAAAGAAAGCCATGGTGGCTTCTGTGTGAATTGGGAGGTCTATCCGTAGGTCACCGTCTTCATCTTCTTTGCTTCTAGATCCGCAGATATGAAGTTGCTAATCATGGCAATACCTGTTCAGTTTTCATCCAATGATGTATACACCTGAGGGCAGGGAAGTCACGAACACATTATGGGAAGAAACTGTAACCGAGCTTGATTTCGCCAAAGTAAAAGAATCCCTGGCATCTACGACTAATGGGAGTAGTGGATTGTGATCTGGGGTATGTCTGTATAGTAATATATTAGGCACTTATTCTAAGTGGGGTTCTCCTCGACATGCAATATCTAATTGTGAAAGGCTTCAGTGTTTGCTATTCACATAGATGTACCATTGTGCCTGCCTCTTACAATTATTTCTGACTCCTGTTTTGGCAGTTCTTCTGATAGTTTAACCTGATATTGCTCTGTGAGCATCTGCCCAGGTGCACATCATGGATCGCCAAGTCGAAGTTACTTGTGCGTTATGGCAGTCATCCTCTTCTCCAAACTTCGTATATGTGGCTTATGGTTATTTGCTCCCATGAAGCTACGAAACAAAATACTGAGAGAGAAGTGCAATGGCGATAGAAGATCCAGCCAGCCAAAATCCGTAGCGAAACCATCACCAGCAACTAGCTGAGTCCTTCAACTCGACATACGTGATCATAACGCTCAGAGACAAGCCGCACCCTCCGATGCACAAACCATAGTACAATAAATTGAAGTGACTAGTCCAGCCTACTATACCCAGACAGCAAAGCATACAGAAGAGCAAGATCCAGAGCGTAACTTCACACTAGTCTCCTAACAGCAGTGCCAAACTCTTCAAACCCAGTTTTTCTCATCCTGAACATCCTGAAACATGTCGATGGTGTTGTAAATAGCAGTCCACAGGATGCAGGCCAATACCAATGCAGTAAATGAGATGTTCGCACTGCAATAACCAAGCAAGGGAATACTATAGGACAAGGGTGCGTCGTGCGGAAAGTAGCCATGAAGGACGAAAAGGCTAAGTGAAAGGCTCATTTCCATAGCTACAGAGCCAATCACGACACCCCAAGCGAGGCAAAATCCCAAGATCAGCTGGGCAAAATACGTATGGCATTTGGCCCAGAAATAATTATTTGTGGCGAGGATGTTGGGATGGCATAAACGAAACTACCTGCCGCAAAACACGAGTAGAATAAAGTTCCGCAACAAACGGCTTGTGAGACGCAGAAAGTAAAGAGCCCAGGGTATGGAAATTGCGCCCCGAGGAATAGGCCGGGTTTTGGTGCAGGCTACGGCCTTGTCGATTGGTGTGTCGATAATATCGTTCCAGGCGTGGGCCGCGTTGGAGAAGAAGCTGCCGGCCAGGAGTACGAGGCAGGCGCGGGCTGTCTCGCCAACATGGGCGGCCCGCGAACTTGCCGCTAGGATAGGCTCGAAGAAGTGTGGGAAGTAGATGAGGAACAGAGTGCAGGTGGAATCATGCGCGCTAGTTGGATATAGGGAATAAAGGAGGCCGGGGAGCTGGCCGACCTAGCTACCCATTTGCTTGCCTCCGTATTGTTGAGCGAGCGCCTCATCGCTAATTGAGTTGGGACTCTGGCTGTCCTCTGAAGTGGATCGCCAGTCACCTCTTTTCCGTCGGTGCTCGAACATGGCAACTTCGACAATGCTCAGGGCTTATAATAAGGAGAAACCTGGACATTACGATATTTTGCCCGAACTTGAAGGGGCTTGGGAGGCAAGTCTTTTTCTTTTCTTCTCGAAACTTGCACGATCTAAGATTAATAAATATCAGCGGTCTTATGCACTTACGCCCGGCTTCTCAACGGATCGTAACGGAGCAACTGTAAAACAAGGCCACTTCACGGATCGGTGATAAGTTCAGAGCAGGAATTTGCTCCAACCTCGCAACTTGTTTCAAACTACTTACATGTACTGTTTACCTGTCGTTCTAGTATTTTAACAGTTGACGCCTGTATCTCGCGTAAAGGTATACCGCCCTTTGCATGTTTAATCGGTTAGCAGATGGGTTGAAATAACTAATTACCACGTTTCTATGCGGAACAATACGTTACTGCACGTCAAATTTGAATATGTCGCATAACTAAAGTATAACAGGGTCCAAATACCACATCTCTACGCAGCATTATAACCAACTGCATATTTTTTATAGACATAGTTTTATGAATTCCACAGTGCTTTTTGCTTCGATAGACATGTATTATGGGTAATGTGGGATTGGCTAGTGCGGCTGAGCCTTGAGCAAGCAAAACTGAAATTGGCCTATAAATAAGCCTTTCACAGTGGAATATCTGACACGGTAAAGATTTGCGGCCTGCAAACTTGGGAAATGGACCCTGTTACCACATCAGTCATGCGAAATAAGCCCTACTGCACGTTGGATGTAGAGATCTTTCAAACGGTAAGACGACCGGGCCAAATACTACTGTGACCACCAACGTGATAATCTTTCACTATACTAAACGGAATGTATAGAGAAATGAGTACCCTGGAAAATTTTCAGTGTAATTAGCACGCATGGGATAATTGTGACCCCACTGCCATCAATCCGAGATGGGTCCCAGAATATTAGTTCAGTGGTGACGGACGCCAGGTTGTGACTTTAGGAAGTAATCGAGGAGACACTACAATTAGGAGCCATAACCTAATAAACTTAGGTCATCAATTTACGTCATGTCGTTCTAACTATTTATAGTTTCCCGCTGCCGGTAATATGGTAGTAGCAAGCAAGCAAGGACAGACCTTCTACTGCTTTTAAGATATATTCATTAAGAACCTACTGCCAAGTGTGAGACTAAGAATGCAGTGATCACGTCTTCTCTGCCATGGCCACAGAGGGAAAGAAGGAAGGCCACTTACTGCCACATGATATCGAAGATGAAACCCTCACCATCACATCGTTGGTCTTCCATTAATTATCACCGAGCCTATCCAGATATAGAACCTCGTCCAGGCCGTTTCCAGGCTGGAGAGCCCATTTACTGACACAAGAGGTACGATATTATTAGGTTCGAGGGCGCCATCATTACATGGGTGCTTCCACATACCAATGGGGCCTTTTTCTTTGAGGTTACCACGAACGTGCCGCACCCGCGGCTTTCTAATGCTCCAAAGCCGCCCATGCACTTCCATCATGTGCAGGTTGAGTACCTTCGTGTCCTGGAGGGCACTCTCCTTCTTTACATGAACGAGGTTCAGCACGTGCTGACTCCAGAGAGCGGTGAAATCACCATCCACCGCGACGTCCACCATCGGACTTATCCATATCCAGCTAGCATCCGCCCACTAGAGCACATCGACTCTCAAGGCCCCGATCTGGCGAGACAGGAGTAGCCTCCGGTAGTGAAATCCCAGCTTTCCGCTGAGCATTCACCGGAGTCGTTCAAGTTAGACCTCGCCTTCTTCGAAAACTGGTATGCGTACCAAGAGAAAGTCGTCCTGGGATGCGCCAGACTGGATACTATTCAAGCGTTGAGTGTGAGATCATGCACAATTATTAACATTCTGCATTTACTTGCTCATTAAATGTTGTCGTGGTTTGACTTACACCGTACTTAGAGCAGCTAGTCTATAGCAAAGATTATAGGGTGGTCATATTGTGCGATACACCGATAAGGGTCTAAAGCTAAGGCGAATATTTACTAACGCCCGTAATCACTAGTGGGAAAGGGGATCTGAGTCAGTACGTTAGCCTGATTAGGACCAGTGCCACTCAGGCTGAGGCATATATTAGGGCCTTCGGCACATAGCGATACTAGTTTAAACGCTAAATACTATTACCCTGTTCTTTGTTCCTCCCACCATTTGTTGTGGCCCCTACCTGCGCCTTCGAAGTGGTGTACAGTGTTGTCCGCTTTTGTACCTCCGTATCCAGCACCACATTCACCGGAGGCATGGATGCATCCGCCCTAAAGAATCCGAAGCGGAGAACCGCATGCGATAGATGCTACAAGCTCAAAGAACGCTGCGAACGCCCAGCAGCCTCAAACACCTGTGCACGGTGCCAGACGCTGGGGTTATCTTGTTCAATATTACGGCCGGTGCGGCCTGTGGGCAGGAGGGTGAATCATGAGAAAACCTCTGCCTCGAGACTGAGGGCGAGCAGGCACAGCGGCCTGCTGCAAACCCCATTTGACATCGACTCTTGTTTGGATACACTTCCCGACCAACCACCCGAGGAAAAGGAGCTCTTACTTTCTTTTCTAAATCAGCCGGGAAGCCTAGACTACTATGTTGTGTGTCCGAGCTTTCGAGCTGAGCAGCAACAGTTACTCGCTGTCCAGCTGTCAACAACCTTCCCGTTTCTCAAGGATGCTCTTCTCGCATGTGCTGCTACAGTCCAGCAGCTTCAGCATGGGATCGCAACAAATATGGACCCGAATTTCAGTGTCCGCTGCATCTCAAAGGCCGTGAGTGCGTTACGCTCGCTGCCTGTTCTGTGTTCGCGCGATGTGGTCCCATGTCACGCTCTGGGGAGTATGCTAGCATTCGCGATATCCTCAGCCATTAGTGTCGGGGTTCCAGGCATTTGCCGATACTGTCTCAGCACAACAAGCCCATTCTCGGGAACAACTATAGTGTCCGAAACACACAAAGATCCATGGCAGAGCTTCCTGGCCCTGTTGGAGATCATGGACTGTCTCATTTACCGGCAGATATCAACACGAAGAATCCAGATCTCACCATCTATTACTGCTGTTGACTGTCACCTTGGCCTTTGTTTACCGCTCTTGCCCTACTATTATGACCTCTGTGTTATCAGCAACTCACTGCTCGCTACGAGAGACATGAGCACTCTGGCCCGCCTCAAAGAGCAGTTGGCTGAAATCCATTGCGCTGTGGAAGCATGGCAGCCAGCTCTCTTGGACAAGCTAATTGGACGCTTTGATTCGGTAGAGATTGTCCATCTTCTTGCGCAAGCCAAGTTGTACCGCTTTTCGGCGCTCCTGCTGGGCCACCGGTTGCGATATTCATTTGGTCAAGAGGATTATCAGGCCGAATTATGGTCCGGGGAGGTTATGATGGAGCTGGAAATTGCTGCGCAAGTTACGGGGCGATCGATGCGGTTTGTGACGTTGCCATTCATCGTTGCGGCCGTTGAGGTTCGAGCCGAGAGCCTACGCTCTAAGGCGCTCCGGCATGTGAACGACTGGGTCGATCATTTTGCCCCGTTTTTGCGAAAATCCATAAAGACATTCTTGTCAAGAGTGTGGAAAGAGCGAGATTTAAATCCTACGAGTTGTTGGTTTGATTCGATATATAAACCTTGCCCCGTGTTAGATTTTATCAATTCAACTTGTATTAACAGCTGATAGGTATGATGGAACCTCTATATAGAGGCTTTCATTAAGCATAGACTTATTCTTTCTAAGCTTTATTAATGATTGAATCCACTACAGCTGTTACCTTCAATAAGGCCTCATCTTTATGCCTATATCCGATAACTTGAACGCAAATTGGTGCGTCCTTATACTGCTCTGGGCCAGTATCTATACAGTTATGTGTCAGCTTCAGTTGATTAGGGAACCATTTTCAGGCCAGTCCTTACAAAGGCTATATAGCTTCTCGTCATCTGGCCCAAACTTGGCATTACCCAAGTCATCAGCAGAGTCCGAGTTTCGCACCTTGTCCACGGGAATCACGATCGCTGGATAATCAAGATAGTTCCACAGGCTGGTATATGCAGCCTTCGTCCAGCAGTCCAGAGGAAGTGCTGTATGGGGCGCTGGAGGCATGAGAATTGCATCTATATCCTTGTCCCGGAATAGTCCGAGGTACTTTTTTGCGGCCGCAGCTCGGCGGTGGTTCAACTCAAAGAAGCCCTGCAGGGTCGTTCCTAAGACGGATAATAGACCCGTTGCCGCGAGTGATGGTACAACTGGCTCCTCTGTTCGTGCGAATTGTTCATAATAGTGCTTCTCGTGTTAGCCTATACATAGTAGAACAGGGTATGGTGGGCTTACATCGCTTCCTGATAATGCCATGTAGCTGATGATGTCTTGGTAGTGCATATCGACATCGGGCAGGGTGATTGGAATGAGTTCGATGTCGCTGTTCCCATCTAGAAGCTCAATCGCGTGCTTCAAGCCACGTCTGACTGGCGGTGACGGAGTGTAGACACCGTCGCCTTGAGCGACACCGATCCGGACTTTGCGTGGGGTTTCAAGACCCACCCACGGAACAGAGACCGAAGTATGATCATACCTCCAGGTGTCTGCTTGGAGTACCGACTTCATAAAAAGAGAGCAATCCAGAAGTGAGGCTGCCATGGGGCCAACTGTTGAATGAACACCAACTGTACCTTGCACGGTGAGGTCTCGCACACCACTATGAGGAATCAGGCCTACGCTAGGCCTGAATCCATAGATTCCATTGCAGACTGCCGGTACACGAATGCTACCAGCGATATCCGTTCCTACTCCGAGAATGCTGCCTCTAAGAGCAAGGAGGGCACCTTCGCCTCCTGTACTTCCACCTGCAGTAATTAGCTTGTTTCGGGGGTTCAGTGTTCTTCCAAAGACATTGTTATCGCTATCGCCAGTCATTATTGACTGGGGCACATTGGTCTTGCAGTAAAGAACAGCACCCAAGTCAATCAGCATAGCTGCAAGGGCGCTGTTGTCCTCCGCAGGCTGACCTACATAGCAGGCCAACCCGGTCGAGGTATCATATCCAGAAACTTGGAAGCTATCCTTAAGCGAAATTGGTAGTCCAAACAGGGGTGGTATTGCTTTTCCACAAGGCTTTGAACTGTATTCCATGTCGAGTTGCTTGGCTCGTTTGATAGCCTCGTTGAAGAATATCTCCGTTAGGCAATTCGTCTGCCACATATTGTGATCAGCAAGGTTTAAGCAAAAGGTACTTGAAAAACTGACCAACTGCTGGGCGATGGCAGCTCTTTTGCAAAAGGCTACAGTCACTTGCTCAACAGCCTTGAGCTGTCCAAGAAGTGCGGTTGCGTCATAATCAGAGGTGATTTTGATTTCTGTCTCGTTCAACAACCCGCAGGTAAGAGGGACCTGCATGACATTGGCTGCATGTCGATATCGCTCTGTTGGAATCAGCCAATGTTCTGGAATCTGATTGCGTTGCTGCGCCTTTTGCTTTGCTGCAATGACATGGCAAGATTTCATCTCTGATGAATGTTTATTTGTCCCTTAGCAAATGCTCAAACGCTGTCAAGAATCTCGACGGAACTATGGAAACGACTGTGAAAAGCTCCCTGTTCCGGTTCCGTCTTGGGCTCCGGCCCTGGCTTCTAGTGCTGATTTTTGTAGCGCCTGCAACTACATAAATTGATTTTTGATTCGCAGATAATTACGGATTCTCCTGAGCATTTTACACGCTAGAAAGCTTCGGCATCCCAGTTTCAATGCTTCCATAGTTCGCAACACTAACGTCAACGAAGTGTTCCGAACCCTGACCTTTAGCAAGTGGGGCCCGTGGGTCAAACCTCCGGTCAACCTTCCGGCTCGTCACTATCTTGTGAAACTCCTAGCCAAGTTCATGGAGTTTTAGCGAGCTAGTTTTAGCGAGCTAGTTTTAGGTCCTATAGGTAGGCTAGGAGGCCGTACTCTTGGAAGCATTCGGTATTCTTGCAAATCCACGGTCTCAAAGAATATCGAGTGTACGGCCAGTAATTACGATTGCCGATTCGCGACTACGTACCAGCTTTGAGTATGTCGCGACTAGAGGGAGTGACTATTTGCTCTCAGCTGATTGGAGGTAATGATGGGCTGTATGACTGGCTGATATCGGTCGGCCTCGCGATTCTGCCCCCCGGGGGCCGAGCGTCTCGAAAGAAAAAAACCGCTTTTCGCAAAAGTCGACTACTTTCACTAAGATGACCAACCTCTGAAGTTCACCCGTGGATGCCGATAATGTAAGAGCGGGCCCGCCGCTGAAGGATGGCACTGTGTGTCCAGTAGCTAAGTCAAATTTTCTTTGAAGTATTTTCTTGCTTGGGCTGTTTTAGGATGTTCCTCCCCTTCGACATGGGTGGAGAACTTCAGCTGATTGTTTTCTTTTGGGGGCCTTGTCTTGTTTTAATACCCGAGCATGAAGGTCCTATGCTTTCACTGAGTTGAGAAATTAATACGAGCTTCCCAGGGTTGTCATTGGGGGCTAGTCATTGGAGGCTGATCTTGGGGGCTGCATCAATGTAGTGTTAGGTAATGATATGTAATGGTATCTTGGAGCAGAAATATTGCAGCAATTAGGGTGGGCACTGTGTGAAAGCCTCTGATTGACAGTGTATTAGCATGTGGAGAGGAAGTGCCCTGTGAGAGAGAAGAGGCGGGGAGATTGAGCTTTAAAGTAGATGTAGGAAAAAATGAAATTTCTAGCCTAGAAGCATTAAAGCTGGGGTCTAAACACTGGACAGAAATCACAGCTCTTAATTGTTAGAGAGGCTGAATGGGCTGAGGTACCGCCCTGTAAGCGCAGGCCGCCCCCATACTTGACTATTATATAGACAAGGCTTTTAAACATCCACTTTCGAGGGTTACAAATTTATTTATAACCTTTTGAGAAACTATATATTAGCTAAGTCATCTGTCCTGTTCTGGAAGCATCTTTCAACGATGCTAAAACTATAACAATAGCCCGAATCATTAGTAACAAACCTCTAAAGCACTTTAAGCTAATCTGTGAAAGGCCTAGCTAAGGGGTGTGCACCCAATTGGGGGGTCTATTACTATGAATATTCTAGCTTAGGAAGTAATAGAAGAAAGATAAGGAATTTTCTACCTATAAGCAGCTAAAGAGCTACTCTATAGGTATAGCATAGCATGCATATCGTATAGCGCATTGTATAGCGTTCCTAGCTTTGGTAGCTGCTAAAGCCCTATATACAGCCTTAGCCTATAATATTACCCCTCTCTCTTCCTTCTTCTAAATAGTTTATTCTACTCCTTATCTTCTTCTTTCTATAATTATCTCCTACTTTTCTTCTTAAATAAGACCTCCTTTTATCTATTTTATTCTATATTCTCTATTTGCTATTCCTATACTTATACTGCGCTTTTAAGCAGCTATTTATAATAACTAGCTATAAGAAAGCTAAGATTGCTAGTAGCTTTGCTCGAAGCAATACTCTATATAATAATAGCTACTTTAAAGCCCTTTTTAGCCCCTTTAATTATAATTAGATTATTATTACTACTTATTATTAGAAAGCTATTTAAAATGCTACTACTAAGTTTTCTTATAGCTTAATATTTAATTATTCTAAGAGTAAAAGTTGCTATTTTTTTATTTATTCTCTAATTGCTAATGCAATTATAAATATTTATAAAATATCTTATTTTAAATATATTACTTACTTAGCTATTAACTTTAGCGCATTTTATATTAATACTACTAATAAATAGCTATTCTTTATCTGCTTCTCTTTTATTTACTAATTTAAATAAGCTTAAGCAAGTAATGCCTTTACTGCTTTTATACTATTAATAGTAAAAATACTAATTATACTTGCACTATAATATATCCCTTATAAGCTTTATTCTCTTTACTACTTCTTAGCTAATTTTCCTCTTTTTCTTAGCTTGCCTATAATCCTAATATAATTAATATTACTATTGCATTAGCTTTAGCTATTTAAAACTTTAATTTTAGTAATTTTAATAAATTCTCTTTTTTATTAGCTACTTAAGCGCTGCTAATCTGCTTTTTAGACTCTATTATAGCTTAGTATAATGCTAATTAAGCTGCTTTATTCTAGTGCAAAGAGATATAGCTAAAAAAAGCTACTATTAATCTTAATATTAGCCTTTTTATTGCTTTCTCTAAAGGCAATATATTAGGCTTAAATAAGCTGCACTTATATTATATAAATAACTGCTTTTTTCTAGCTTTATCTTTCCTCTTTAATTATTTATAATTTTATAAGATTAAGCTAATGCAAAAGATCTATAATGCTTTTTAAAATCTCTTTAATACTATATAATTTATTTGCTAAAAGCTTATTTAGCTAAACTGCTCTCTTAGCGCTTAAAAGCGCTATTATAGCTCCTTTGCTACTCTAAATAAGAAAGATAATAATAAGAGTAAAGATAATAATAAGGATTAGATTAAGTAAGTCCTAGATTAGCCTATCTTGCTTATCTTTAATAGCAGCAGATTATTATGCTGCTTTATAGCTACTAGATGCTTAATAGTTAATAGTTATTATTAAGCTTTTTCTTAAAATTTTAGTTTATTGCCTTTTGCTTTTATTCTGCTATATCTCTCTCTTTTTTTTTTTTTTTTTTTATTATTATTAGGGGGAGGGGGAAGTTATATATTCTGCTTTCAACTTACCCTCTATTCTATCGAATTTTCTTTCTTCTCTAATATCTTATTTCTTCTTAACTATATAGTAAGTAATCCTAATTCCTTTTTTTCCCTTCTAGCTTAGAGCTAGCTCTTTAGCTAATACAGAGCAGCTTTTTAATAACTCTTAATATAAGTAACTTTCTTTATAAAAATAAAAAGCTTGCCTAGCGCCTTTGCTAAAGCTCTAACTGCAATATTAAGTTTATTGCTTATTTATTTGCTGCTTAATTGCCTATTTACTTTAGCTTAGCTTAGAATTTCTTTAATTGCTAGGCTATCTTTTATAGCTATTATGCTCTTATTATATTCTAAAATTCTAGCTATTATTATATTAATAGTTTTAGTATATTCTTATCTTTTTATTAGCTCTAAAGCAGTTTACTAGCTGCTAACTTTACTAGTTAGTTCTTTTAACTGCTGCTCTTGCCTAAAATATCTAATATTTTGCTATTCTATTAGTATTCCTTATTTCTCTTCTTTTTTTTTTTTTTAGCTTCTATTATGCTAATTTGCTATTCTTTAGCTCTATAAAAATAATACTCTCTACACTTATTTTAATCTCCTCTTTGCTATAGCTTATTTCTTTAATTATAATAATTCTAATATATACTTTTCTCTATCTCTCTTTACTTTTTTTGCTATTAATAAGCTACTTTCTTCTTATTAGCTTTTATTAATTACTAAATTCTTTATATTTGCTATGCTTTTAATTATATTCTCTATTACTAAAAGCAATTTAATAATATTAAGCAAAAGCAAAAGCAGCTTTATATTAATGCAGAAGTTAAGGCTTCTAATGCTAACTTAATAGATCTCTATTACTAAGTTTATAAATTAGCTATAATAATTATTTTTTACTATTAAGCTTTAATTTAGCTTTAGGGCAAGTATGCTTAAAAGCATATAGAGCGCAAGCTTATGCAATAGGCTTATAAGCTTAAAGATAAGCGCGCTCTAAGCTCTAAGTATATTAAGCGCAATAATCTTGCTACTTAGAAGTAAAATAAGTTCTATAATAAGATTTAGATTATTTTATTAGATAGCTTTCTTTATCCTAAGAATACTAGCTTTTTAGCTACTAATTAGTACTTTATTAGTTTTATAAATTTAAAGCTTTATATTTCTAGGGCTATTAGTATAAGCTATTATTTTTCTTTACTAATTTATATTATCTTTCGAATTTATTTAATACTTTTACTTATTCTATACTCTTAAGCAGCTCCTATATTAGTTTTTCCTATCCTATTTATTTAATTTATATCTTGCATTTAGAAAGCTCTTCTACTTAAGGGTAATCTATCTTTAATTTATTTCTAGCCTTTAAAATTAATTCTATATAGAACTTAAGTTCTTATCTACTATTCTTAAGAATAATTGCATCTAAGTAAGCATTCTATATTTGCTGCAAAAGTAGCAAATTGCTAGCAGCTTGCAATAGTAAATCTATATAGAACTATAAATATATACTATATAATATATCTAGCTTTATTATATATAGGCTAACTATTTTTATTATCTTATATTTCCTATATAGCTAAGCTAGCTTCTAAGAAAGGCAGTCTATTGCTATATTCTTAAGGGATAGCTATATATTATTTCTAGTAGCTAACTATTCTACTAATACTTTTCTCTAATTTGCGCTTTCTTCTATTTATTACTAGATTGCTGCTATAGCTGCTTATGCAAATTCTATTAACTCTTTTAGTTATTTTACAAAATCTTTTGCTTTTATATATAGTAAGTAAGCTAGTACTATAGAGTATTTTACTTTTTAAATAATATTAGCATAGTATCTATATTAGAGAAAGAAAAAGCTTAGTCTAATTATAATAATATTTCTATTATTAATAGCTAATTATATGCTTGCTAGCAGCTATAGCTAATCTTTATATATATATATTATAAATGCTCTTAAGTAGTTAAGGACTTTCTAGTTAGCCTTTTTAGTTACTTTATTTATCTCTAGATAGTAGGCAGTGCTTAAGCGCTACTTAATTCTAGTTAATTTATATAAGCATTATTAGAAGAATTTTATTTAATTTATTCTCTAATTGCTTATTAAGGCCTTAGGAAAATTATAGTATCTTTAATAGCAGCTTATAAACTATTTAGTATAAGCTTTAGCATCTATTATATATATAGCTTCTAGTATAATAGCCTTGCTTAGTTAGTTTATAATAATTATTAAATACTAAAAGCTATTCTTATTTCCTATAAATAAGTTTATTATAAAGTTAATTAAGAGCTTGCTTTATAGCTATTTAGGAATAGATAAGAGCTTAAAAAGCCCTTTTTTATAATATTATTATATAGCCTTTTATTTATAAATATTATAGTTCTAGATAAACCTTTATACTATTTTATATAAGCTAGGCTAGAAGTATAAGCAGCTTAGTAGCAAAATAATAGTCTTTTGCCTTAGATATTTGCTTAAATAGGAGTTATATATATTTTATATTAATATAATTTATAATAATTTCTATTCTAATATTTATATTCTATCTTAGAATTTAAGAATGCTTTTTAAATTAATCTTGCATTTAGCAATAGATATATTTAGAAGATTTCTATTATTAGTTTTAAGATCTATTAAAAATACTTTAGCTCTTTCTCTAACTAGTTAGATAATCTATAGGAATTCTCTATTATTCTGCAAAGTAATATTCTAAGCTATTTAGAGATTTTCTTGCATAAAGATCTAAATTCTTTTAAAAAGCAATCTATTTTAGGCGCTAACTTAAGCAATTTATATAATCTCTTAATAATTCTACTTTTGCCTAATTTAATTATTTTTTAGTAATTAAAATTCTCTTTTAATAAAGCGCTTATCTATTATTTTATATAGTATATTTTATTCTTTATAAAAAAGTGCATTAGGGCACCTTATAATAGCTTCTTTATAGTAAATAAGCTTAAAGCAAAATTATAATAACTTTTCTAATTAGCATACTTATTATTTGCTAAGCCTTTAAATAGTTATAAAGTACTTTAGATTCTTATAGTCTAAGTAGATTATAAATAGTTTCTCTATACTATAAAGCTCTATATTTTAGGCTTGCAAGCAGCTTATAATTGCTAATAACTTCTTATTATAGATTTTATAGTTATACTCTATAAGCAATAATTATTTAAAGTAATATACTATTAGCTATAGTGCTTCTCTAATATTCTTCTGCAATAAGCAGCTGCTTAGCAAATAGCCTAAGCAGTTAGCCTTAAGTATAGTATTCTTTTTAAGGTCCTACTATACTAATATTAGCTTTAAAATGAATTTAAGCTTAAGCTGCTTAAAGGCTATATTCTTATCTTCTCTCTAGCAAAATAGTATTCTCTTCTTTATAAATGCTAGAAAAGAGCTTATAGTTTTAGAATAGTTTTTAATAAACTAGTAATAGAAATTAGCAAATTTTAGAAAACTCTATATATCTCTAAGCATTTTAGAAGCCTTCTAATTGCAGATTATTATTAGCTTTTTAAAATCTATATAGACTTTAATGCCTACTTTAATAATAAATTCTAGATATTTAGTTCTCTAAATGCTAAACTTGCATTTTGCAATATCTAAGCTTAAACTAATAGCTTTTAAAGCCTTAAAGACTTATTCTATCTTTTATTTATAGTTCTTCTTAAAATTATCTAAATAAATAAGCATATTATCTAAATATATTAAATAGAAGATATTTAAATATTATTATAATGCTAAATTAATATATTGCTAAAAGATAGTTAATGCTTTTATAAGTTTAAAAGAGATTATTAGCTATTTAAATAGGCTAAATTAAATGCAGAAGGCAGTCTTCTACTTATTGCCCTCTTTAATATAAAGCTTATAAAAAGTAGCTTATATATTAAGTTTAGTAAACTATTATACTTTTAAGAGATTAGCTAATTAGTTAAGATTTCTTTAATAAATAAAAGCAGATACTAATTAGCTTAAGTAATAGCATTAAGCGCGCAATAGTTAATATAGAAATGCAGCTTATTATTAGATTTTTTAATAAAGATTATAGGCGCTTTTACTAATAAGCTATTTATTTATATATATTCTAGCTTTAATAGCTCTATAAGAATCTTTCTTAGAACTAATAGTTTATTCCTTAATATTCTATAAAAAGAGCCCTAAGAGATTTCTAGCTGCTTGCTATTCTTATTTTATTCTAAAGTAATCTTATAATCTGCTTTCTTGCAGTATAATAGTAGCTTCTCTTTTTTCTTTTTATTAAAGAATTCTGCTTACTATTAAAACTATTTTAGTAGCTTATTCTCTACTAAGGCCTTTTTCTTTAGTATAAGTGCTTTATTAATATTAGCTAGAATTACTATAAATAGCTATATTTATACTATTTATAAGCATTTGCTTTATTTTATCTTTACTTTTAGTATAAAAGCGCTTATGCTATTAATTTTCTAATATATTACTAAAGCATAATCTCTTTTTTAAATCTTTAGGCCTGCTACTTGCTTAATACTTAGAAAATGCTTATATACTATATAAATAACTTCTTCTTATTTTATTTAAAGCTTTCTTAAAATTATATTATAGTTAAGTTAGAAAATAATATATATTTAAACTTAATATATATAGCTATCTAAGTTAGCCTTAAAGTATATTATTTTAGAGATTGCGCTTAGCTTTTAAATAGCTTAATTTATTATAGCTTTATAGAGTATTCTTAGTATTATTAAAATATATAAAAGAGCAAGTTTTCTAATAAGCTTCTTACTTATAGCGCTATAGTAATTATATTCTTAATTTATTAATATATTTATAAATTTAATTTTATTATATAATAGATTTACTATAAAAGAGAATCTATTTAGCTTCTATTCTATCTTATTTTTATTAAATCTTAGCTTAATAAGCTTCTATATATAATTTTGCATAAAAGCTACTTTTTTCCTTATTAAGATTAATAAAGTTATTATTATTATTTATAATAATAGTAGCAGCTTAAATATTGCTTTATATAGGCAGTATAGCTAGTAAAAGGCTATACTAATTTGTATAATAATCTTCTTTATTATATTAAAAGTATAAATTATTATCTTTTTATCTTTTAATTTCTTTATTTAATATCTATTTAGTATATTACTTAAGAGTAGTACTACTTATATTTATAGCATTAATTCTAATTATTAAAATATTTCTTTGCAAATCTCTTCTTTATTAAATTCTCTTTTAAGAGATGCTTTCTAAGATAATATTTGCTATTAGATTATTTTATTACTTAATAAATCTCTTTATCTTAAAAGAGATTAATAAAGCCTCTTTAATTTATATATAATAATTAATTAGTATATTTATAAAAATAAATTTATTTTAAAGCTTAGTATTAATAGCTTTTTTTAGAATAATAAGCTTTACTTAATTAGGCTATAAGGTATCTTTAGTTTTAGAAAGTATTTATTTCTAGGTAGTAAAAAAGAGAAAGAATTGCTAGTTCTTATATTAATAAATTTTAAGAAGTGCCTATATTGCTTATTTAGCTTAATTAGTATTATAATAATAGCTAGCTAAGTATTTTATAAAGGCTTAGAGATTGCTAATTTAGTTAAGCTTTCCTAAGTTAAAATAGAGATTAGCTAGTGTAATAAGCACTGCCGTAACCGGGGTATACAACAAGTACATAAAGGGTTTATATTAAGCAAGAACGAGATCAAAGTATAATCCAAAAAATACGGAAATAATCTTTAAAGTCTTCTGCAGTGTATTACTAGCAGTAAAGCTACTACTTATATCAGAGGTAGTACTTAGATTAATAACTAGAGAGCTATATACTAAATCTATCTAATAGTAATAAATATATCCTTATATATTTAGTCTTTAAATATAGCTAACTTGGATAGCAATATATCCGAACTATCTAAATATCTCCAAATAGTATATATCCAAAGCTATCCATCCTGGTTAGTCCTTATTCTAACCCTAACCCTAGGTTATATAATCCTAGCGTAGCTTTATAAGTAAGTATTGAATTTCTCCTATACTAAGAGTTTTATTCTAGATAGCCCTAATGTCTTATATTATAATAGTTATAGGTTATAATATTATCTCTCTCCTATTAATTATTATCCTAAATAATCTTCTATAAGTTTCTTATATATTATTTTATTACTAGATTATACTTTTCTAATTTATTATATTGAATAGAGTTAATAAATCTCGATTTTTAAGTTCTTATGCTAAGAAAATAAAATAGAAGAATTCCCTTCTTTCGATTATTCTTCAAAATGCTATTACTATGCCTTCTTGTTCTTTTTGCGAGGGTTATAGCATTTTGTTTTGTTAAGTCTCTCCTAATAATTCTTCCCGCTGCTTAGAATATATTTGCCTTAGACATTCTTAATATAATATCTAGGGTCTTAGCGCCTTAGAGATTTAATAGATTAGAGTTTAATATTAATATCTAGAGAAGCAGTTAGAGGGTGCTGAGGGCCAGCTTTGCGACGCCGCTGTAGAGATTAAGCATCTGCAGAAACAAAAGCATATATAGTTTAAGAAGATAATGCGCGCAGTTTATTATAGTCTTAATAGTATAGAGGCATTAGAATGTGTAGAAGCTGAGGAGGAGCGTTATTGCGCTTCCGAGATGGTCTAAGAGGTAGTTTCCGAAAAATCTGCTACTTCTGCTAAGATTCCTAACTTTAAGGGATTTAATTAGAATTCTATAGATATAGAGAATGCTATAGTAGACTAGTTAGATTTCCTAGCTAAGGGGCTGCCTACTGCAGCCTCTAGTTCTTATTCTAGAATAGAGAGGTTTACTAAAGAGGCCCTCTAAATCTTAGCTTTATTAATTGCTATCCTAGGCTTCAAATTAACTAGTATATCCCTAACTATTTATATCCTTTAACTAGTATAATATCTTATCTAGTATTTTCCTTTAGCTAGTAGCATTTTCCTGCTAACTAATAGGATATAGATTAGTAGATTATATTCTTAGTTATATTTCTGCCTAACTAGTCTAGTTTCTAGTATATTAGTAGTTTATTTACTTAGTCTAGATCCTAACTGCTTATCTTTATAACTAGTTTATCTAGTAGTTTTAAAGTGCTTATTGTATATAAGCTAAATTTCCTTTAGGTTCCTATATATTTTTGCTTATTAGGTAGCCTTTCTACTTAATATAGTATTCTAGATTATGCTAAGAACCTCTATATCTTAGAATCCTTCCTACTTTATATTCTAGCTTATTATTCTTAGCTTTAATATTATTATTTATAGATATTTCTTATATTGCTAGTTCTAGGAGTGAAATATAGAATACTAGGTATATTCTTATTTTTGCTAGCAATGCAAGCTTATAGTTAACTAGGGAGATTTTTCTTAAGATTTTAAAGGGTCTAATTTTTTTATAATTAAGTTTATTATTTAGTTAGGTAGTCCTTATATTTTTTTATTTTAAGTAGACTTTATCTCCCTTCTATAGGATTAATCCCTTAATCCTCTTAGAGTTAGCATATTTGGTTATTTATTCTTATATAAATTAGAGTTCTTATTAAATATCTTTCTAAATTTTCTTAATGCGCTATATTTATTTTTCTGCTGCTTTTGCATTTGCCTCTAGCAATGCTTTATAGTACGCTATTAGGTTATATTTATAGAGTGCGTAGAATAGTAAGGTTTTTATTATGCTTATATTTATGCTATTATATGCGAATTGCGCTAATAGTAATAGTTCAACCTAGTTATTCTATTCCTAATTAATATAGTACTTAAGATATTATTTAATAATTTAGTTTATTTATTCTATTTGCTTATCTGTTTATAGATAATAAGCTATTAACATTTTATAGTATGCTCTAAGTTGCTTTATAAGTAATATCTAGAAGTATAATACGAATTTTCTATCTCTATCTAAGATAATCTCTTCTAGCATACTATAGTTAGCGATAATTGCCCTAAGGAATGTATATGCGAGTTCTTCTGCTATACTGCTTTCCTTATAAGGGAGAAAGTAAGCATACTTGCTTAGTTTATAAATTATTACTAGAATGCTATCGTATTGCACCTTAGTTAAGGATTCTTATAAGATAGGTAGCTTAGTAATGAAGTCTAGGCTAATTAATTGCTAAATAGTTATAGGTACTAGTAAGGGTTATAGCAGTCTATAAGGCTTATATCTTTCTGCCTTATTTTTCTTGCAACTATTGCATTTCTGAATAATTTCCTTAATTTATATCCTAAGGCTTAGTAGATTCCAATATCGCTTGATTTATTTATAGGTAGCCCTAACTCCTTAGTGCCTATATGCTAGTGCGCTATATATATCCTAATATATTCTTCTTATTCCTATAGAGTTATTTCTTTTAGTTTCTTGCCTTAGTATGCAATCCTAAGTATTGAGTTAATTTCTTATTTCTATATAAGGTTCCCTTCCTTATTCTAATCGAAGAGTATCTATTCCTTAATTCCTAATGCTGGTATATAATCCGATTATTAACTAAGGGCATCTGCTTTAGTGTTTTCTTTTCCTTGAATATAGCTGATTTTAATATCGAATTATAAGAGGAATTCTGCCTATTATACTTATTATTTGTTCAAAACCTTGATTATTATAAATAATATAAGATTCTTATAATTAGTAAGTACTTTAATTAGGTATTTTGCTTTAATAAGGTAGTATTGCTATTCCTAGAATGCATATACTATAGCTATAAATTCCTTATCTAGGGTTCTATATTATAGTTCTAAACTATTTAGCTTTTTTAAGAAGTTAGCAATAAGGTATAATTTATTTTAATTATCTTATTAGATAAGTTCTCTGCTAAGTATATAATCTAATGTATTAATTGCTATTTCGAATTTTTAGCTAGGGTTAGCTTCTTTTAAAATAGGTTCTTATATAACTTGTTCCTTAATAGCATTAAAGGCTTGCTGCTCTTTTTCTATCTAGCAGAAAGATTTATCTTTTTTTATAAGCTCTATTATAAGTTGCATAATCTTTAAGTATTATTAGATAAATTATTGGTAGAAGTTGGCGTATTTAAGGAATGCTCTAATATCTATAATGCTCTTAGGTATTAGCTAATTTCTAATTGCTTCTATCTTATTCTTTTGCATATATATATATCTAGGTTTAATTATATATCTAAAGTAATTAACTTTTTAAATATAGAAGTAGCTCTTTCTTAGTTTAATAAGAAGTTTAGCATCTTAGAGAGTTTGCAGTACTTTTCATATATACTATTTATAAGTTGCTAAGTTTGAGGAGTAAATAAGAATATTATTAAGGTAGGCAATAATATAAATATTTAAGTGCTTCCTAAGTACCTAATTAATTATTTCCTAGAAAGATGCAGGTGCGTTAGTTAATCTAAATAGCATAACTAAGTATTTGTAGTGCCTATATCTTATGCAAAATGCTATTTTCTATTCTTTGCCTGCCTTTATTCTAATAAGATTATATGCTCCTTTAAGGTCTAGCGCTATAAACTATTATGCGCCTTATAGTTAATCTTATAGTTCCTTAATAAGTAGTAATAGGTACTAATTTTTGATTATAATATTATTAAGCTATCTATAGTCTATATAGAGTTATAGTTTGCTATTTTTCTTTAGTATAAATAGGATTAGGTATCCTGCTAGTGATTGTAATAGTTGTATATAGCCTTTCTTTAGGTTTTTATTAAGGTACTCCCTAAGTGCTTCGAGTTGTGCTTTATCTAGTCTATAAATAGGGAAGAACTTGGGCTAAGTTCCTTCTTTAAGTGGGATTTTATAGTTATATAGACTATATTCTAGTAGTTCTATAACTAATTCTTCTTAGAATAATTTTGTAAACTTATAGTATTCTTCTAATATGCTAGCAAGTATTAGGGTTAGTCCTTTCTTTATTTCTGCTTCTTAGAGGAATAGTAGATACTATTAAGCGTTTTATTGCGATTATTTATTATTTTTGCTCTATATCAGACTAAGTCTTCTTAACTAGTCTTTATTTACTTATATTCTCAACTTATGCCTAACTTGCATTTATAGATTTGAGGCATTTATAGTTTTTCTCTATAAGCTATTAGTCCCTGCTAATTTAAAGGTATATAGTAAATGCTTATTTAAGCGCCTATCTTAGCTATCCTTAGTAATTAAGTCTTATTCTGCGCCTTTAATTGCAACTATTCTATTAGGTACAGCTTATTCCTAAGAGATTTAGCTAGTAGTCTAATCAATTTAAGAATTATGCTCCTTAAGCTATAGAAGTCCTAGTATTATATTATAATATGCTATATCTATAATATTAAAAGAAATAAATATTATATATTCTTAGTTCGAAATAAATAGATAATTAATCTCCTTATCAATTACTCCTTAGTTGTATGCAATAGATTATCCTTCTATAGTATTAAGTATATAGGGCTTCTCTTTTTATTGCTATAATATCTTTGCTATATTAATAATACAGGGGGATATATAATTCCCTTATATACTGCTATCTAATAGCGCGCTATAATATTAGTTATTAATATTTATATTAAGCTATATATATATATAGCTTTCTTTTACTATTATGCATAGGGATTTTGTAATCCTAATTAACTATTATCCCTTTATAGGCAATCTTTTCTTTTTAGGGCCTTCTTAGCTGCTTGCTAAGCTAGTGCCTTAGCTTATTATTATGCATACTTATAGCGCTTTTTATTGCATTGCTATATATGCTAGGCATATGCCTTATTCTGCATATAAATAGTGCATTATTCTACTAGATATTGCTACTATTTGCGTTTTTTATCTATATAGGGCCTAGGGCAATCTTCTAGTAGTTCGATAAGTGCGTTATAGTATTTCTTTTCTAGTACTTCCCTAAATTATAGTTTAGATTCCTTATATACCTAAATAAGTTATTCTTCTTTCCTAGTTAGGAACTATCTATATTTGACTTTTTCCTTAAAATAGGTTCAATAGCTATAATAGGTGCATAAGATCTATGCTAATTAGTAATATCTAAGGTAGAATGCATTAATTCTAGAATCCTCTAATTTATTTGCTTTATAATTCTAAAGCAGGATGCTCCTAAAGAGAGTTTTTAGAGATATTCTATATATAAGATATTCTATTTAAATATTAATATCTAGATTGCTAGAACTAAGACTGCTGCATTGGGTAGTTAGTATCAATTCCTCTAAGTTATCTATGTATTATTGCATAATAGGCTTGAGTAGGATATTAGATTATCTATCCTAAAGGGTTTCTTCTCTAAGAATAAGTATCTCTATAGTATATTCTTCTATAGAGGCTAGAGTGAAGTCTATATTTTTTGAGTTATTATCGCGCCTATTATAGGCTAGAGATATTATAGTATCTAATATATGCTTATTATTACCTATAAGCTATATAAGATAGTGCTATAGAGGAAATTTTCCTAGATCCTATTCTTCCTTAGATCTCTAATCTATAGGGTTAGTAGAATAATCTAATTATTTGTCCTTAATAGAAGCCCTGCTTTTAATAGTAAGTTATTATTATTCCTTAGGTTTCTAGGGGAACTATTCTAAACCTTCTTTCTCTAAGAGATATAATATGCAATTATTATTATAATATACAGTCTAACTAAGAGATTTATAATTAATAGAGTCTATTACTTGCTCTATTAGGATATTCTTATTTAGGTAATTAAGTTCCTATTAAGTGGCAATACTAAGCTATTATTCTTTTTAGATAGATTGCTATTATTTCCTTTATAGTTGTTAATATTCCTATGCAAAGTATCTAGTCTTCCTATAATTAAAGCATGCCCTATTGCTTTTGCTTTAAATTTGGAAGTTATTGCATTAATATATAGCATCTAGTTCTATTAGGCTAGCATGCATGCTGCTACTTTATGCTATACTTATATAATTTCATTATTTTCCTTAATAGTTCTGCTAAGGCTAATAGCGTTTTCTATTATTAGCTAAGGCCCTAAACTTCTATAGTTATCTATTACTTTTACAGTTTTTCTCCTATTATTATTTAAAAATGCAGTTATTAATTTATACTGCTATTGCAATATATTCTGCTAAGTTATTAGGTTAGTCTATCTTATAAAGTTTATCTTTAATTCTATTCTTTAGTCTTTTATAGAACTAGGATATTAATGCTTTATCTTCCTAGCTAACTTATCCTATATATTGCCTAAATTTAGCTATATAATCTAAAGCAGCTTTAGTCTATTTAAGGTCTATAAGACTGCATTCTGCTATGCACTTCTTATTTAGATTGCTAAATGCATTCTTAAGTGCTTTCTTAAAATCTTTAAATAAGTTAAAGATAGCTTTAGTTTCCTTATTATAGTTATTAAGCATAGTTAGGTTATTAAGGTAGTTTTAAAGGGAAAGTTCGAACTAGGCAAAAGCATTGCCTTCTAACCAAGTTCCTATAAAAACTGCCTTCTCTCTTTTATCTATAAACTAGGCTAGATAGTAGAGGAAGTAGGCCTTGCACTAAGTAATAAAAGCCTAAAGAGTGCCCTTTAATTCTTTATAAAGAATAGGCTTATCTATCTTATAGATCTTAATCTAAGTATTGCTAGATTCTTTAAGTTTCTAAATGCAAGCTTATAGGACTATAATAATTTGCTATAGCTTAGCGCTAATTAGGGCCCTGCCTATAGTAGAGAAGGTTAGAGTCTAAAGAGATATTGTATTTCTATATTGCTTAAGAGGAAATATACTAAACTATACTTAAATAAGAGTTATTAAAATGTAATAAGCACTGCTATAATTAGGGTATATAATAAGTATATAAAGGGTTTATATTAAGCAAGAATGAGATTAAAGTATAATCCAAAAAATATAGAAATAATCTTCAAAGTCTTCTGCAGTATATTACTAGCAGTAAAGCTACTACTTGTATCAGAGGTAGTACTTAGATTAACAACTAGAAAGCTATATACTAAATCTATCTAATAGTAATAAATATATCCTTATATATCTAGTCTTTAAATATAGCTAACTTGGATAGCAATATATCCGAACTATCTAGATATCTTCGGATAGCATATATCCAAAGCTATCCATCCTGGTTAGTCCTTATTCTAACCCTAACCCTGGGTTACGTAATCCTGGCGTAGCTCTGTAAGTAAGTGTTGAATTTCTCCTGTACTAAGGGTTCTGTTCCGGATGGCCCTGGTGTCTCATGTTATGACGGTTGCGGGTTATAACAGCTAGCTTTTAAATAGCTCTTTTAAGGCATTTAAATATAGTATAGAATTTATTATATAAATTTCTAATAAAGCAGATATTTTAGCTAAGTTTATAGTATATCTAAATTTCCTATAAAGAGAACTTTAAGCAATCTTTATTAAATTTCTTAAGTTAAGATAAAAGCTTCTATTATATATAAAGTTAGTTATTAAAATTATTATTATTATTATAATTAAAGCTTTTCTCTTAGTTATAAGAATATAAGCCCTACTTACTAGCTGCTTTCTATATACTTATATATAATATCTTATTTACTTTAATTTTATATAATCTAGCTTTAATAGTTATAATATATTATAGTAATGCTTATAATGCTTTTCTATACTAATAGCTTAGAGTTTCTTAAGCAGTATAGCTAGCTACTAGCTTCTTTTTAAGAAGCTAAGTAGTATAAGCAAATTAGCTCTTTTATAGCTTGCGCAATTATTTAAAAAGAGTATATAGATTTAGTCTAAAGCCTTTACTTTCCTATAAATAGTAGCTATTATTCTTCTTCTTCTATTATTAACTATTGCGCTTAAATAGCGCTATTGCAATAGATAAGCAAAACTAGAATATATATAAAAGGCCTAGCTAAAGAGTATGCACTTAATTAGAAGTTTATTACTATAAATATTCTAGCTTAGAAAGTAATAGAAGAAAGATAAGGAATTTTCTACTTATAAGTAGCTAAAGAGCTACTTTGTGGGTATAGCATAGCGTGCGTATCGTGTAGCGCGTCGTGTGGCGTTCCTAGCTTCGGTGGCTGCCGAAGCCCTATACACGGCCTCAGCCTGTGACATAATCATTGCCTAAATTAAACCCCTTGCATTTGTACTAAGAAATGCGTCTCAAAATCTCAACTACTACTCTTCCCTATGCACTATTTATTGATGAATAAGGCATAATCTTCACAATCGTTACGATTGTCGCCCTCTCCAAACGACGAGGGCATTAGAAGGCGTTTAATGCATATAGACTAAGGGATTTATTCCTTAACTAATTAAGGCCTTTTTATAATCATTTGAAGATAAATAAATCTTCTCTTTAACCTCTAGATAGCCTAGATAGATAGAATTAAGCTTTATAGTTACTTTTCTAAAATATATTATTAGTATAATTATAATCTTTAGCTCTAGTAATTTAGAATTTATTTATATTATACTTTTTATTACTTATTTAGGCTTAGCGCTTAATATATCTTTTCTATATTTATAAATACTAAAATTCCTTTTTATTATTCTTATTATTAAAGCTATACTCTATATTCTTTATATTTAATTAATAAGAGGCTATTAATATTAAAAATATATATTTAGAATGCAAATATAGCATATTTATAAACTTAAAAGCTTTAATTTAATAGCCCTCTAAAGAAAGCTAAGTATAGCTAGAGGAAATAGCTTAGCTAAATATATTAACTATTTATAAAAAACTCTCTTATTTATTAACTACTATATCTAATATTAAAAATAAAAAGAAAAGCTTTTTAGCCTTAAAGCAACTTAGCAAGAAAGATTATTTCTATTAGGGCAATTAGCCTTTATAAGAGCCTGCTATAAAGAAGCTTCTCCTTAAATATTGCAAATTCAATCTGCTTAAACCCCTTTTCTTAAAAATTAAGAAAAAGGGCTATCTAACTAATGCTAATAAAGCCTTAATAGCAACTCTAATTAATCTTAATAACCCTTTAAATAGGAATATTAAATTAGCTACTATTAACTTAATAATTTAGCAATTCTATTTAAAAAAAGCTAAAGCTTTTATTGCTTATATTTCTAATTTAATTACTAAGTAGCTTACTCTAAAAGACTAAACTATAAGTACTAGATTTATTTAATACTAAAAGCTTTTTGCAAAGCTTTAGACTATTTAAAGTAAGTTTTATAAGATTTTAAGCAAATATATAAATGCTTTTAATCTTATTAAAGAGAGGCTAATTTTTCTTAGCTATTAAGTAAAAGATATAAAGTATTAAATTAACTTTATTTAGAGCATTTAAACTAAATATTCTTAGTAGATTATATATATTAGATAATTTATATATTTAAGCCTTTAAAGCTAATTTATTCTTAAAGCTATTTAAGCTAACTATATTAATAAGGCAAAGAATTTAAAAACTCTTAAAAGTATAAATTTTATAGAGCAATAAAAAGAAGAAAAAAAGTAAAAAAAAGAATAATAAAATATACTCTTATTATAACTACTTAGCTAATAACTATTAATCTATTTATTCTAAGAAAAAATAGAAAAAGGATAAGTAGAGATATAAGAGAAAAATAGAGAAAAAGAATAATGAAAAAGATAGAAATATAAGCACTTAAAAGATAAATCTTATATCTAAATAATAAGCTATTAAAGAAAAAGGTTATTAGTATACCTTTCTCTTCTCTTAAGCTATACTTAATGCTTATTGCAAACTTAGCTAATTAAAAGGCTTAAATTAGGCTATTCTAAGCCTTAAATATATTAAATTCTTTAAGGACTTTAATATATAGAAACTATTATTACTAATTATATATTATTACTATATTTTTTTCTCTATTTAATATTAATATTTTTATTAATAACTTTATTAATAAGAGATTTATAGCAATATAGATACTATTTGCTATATCTTTAGCATTAAAAAAAGTTTACTAGTATTAACTATTTAATAAATATGCTAGCTATTATTATAAAAGGAGATTTAATTACTTTCTTTAGAGTTAAAATAGTATAGCTAAAGTATAAAGTTAATAGTACTACTAATAATCTTATCCTATATTAAGTATATTTCTGCTTTAAATTTGCTTAAGATATTATTAGCATTCTATGCCTTTATAAAAAAAGCTTAAGAATTCAAAATTTTAATCTTCTTAAGCCCTAAGGATATAATATAGTTATATAATTCAATAATAACTTTAATATTATTACTTTAATAGCATATAGCGCATTTCTCTTAAATAAAGCTATAAAATTCTTAGCTCTAGCTATTAATTTAGCTAAATAGTATTAATACTTAGAGCATATTAGCAAAAAAGCTATTTTAAGAACTGCCTTAGTAGTAGTTAGCATTAAGCTAGAAGTGCTTTCTTTTAAATAGAAGAGAGATCTTATATATAAAGCTTATAATTATAAAAAGATCCTTAAGTATATATTAAGCTAAAAGTTTATTAAGCCTAAAAGCGCTAAAGAGATTTAATATCTTAATTTCTTTTTTATAGTAATAGAAAGAATAAATAGCAAATAATATAATATTCTTACTACTAAAGGGAAATATGCCTATTATTAATTTACTATACTTTCTAATAAGGAATTAGGCCTTAGAAAGGTTTTAAGAATACTTAAAATCTTATATTATTAGTAGAAAGCTAAGATTTAAAGGGTTTATATAAATAATAGTATAGAGCTTCTAGAAAAAGACAAAAATAAGCTTTAATAGTAGCTTAGAAAGAAAGAGATTAGACTAATGCTATTATTGCTATATATGCCTAGATAGAATAGCTTAGCTAAATATTTAAATTATATTATTATAGAAAAAGCATACTGCTAAATAAAGGATCTAAAGATGCTATACTTACTATAGCTCTATCTATTTAAGGCAGTAATAGCTATTATAAACTTTACTATTAATAATTAAATAAAAGCATTAAATTAGTACTTTTATAAGGCTTTTTTTAATAAATGCTTTTTAAGTAATAATTATAAGCTAGATCTAAATAATGCTATTATATTTAAGCAGCAATATATAGTTTATATTCCTAGCAAATATTATTAATAAGGCAATAAATTTAAGTTAAGAAAAGAGCTTAGTATTATACTAAACTAGCTGCTAAATATAAATATTATAAAGCCTTTTACTTAATTTAAAGTATATCTAATTAAATAATTTAGCATACTTTATTAAAAAATTATTACTATAGCAAATCTTATAATATATAAGATTTAAGGAAGCTATAAGGTCCTAATTTCTATTAAAGAGCTTATTAGCATTACTACTAATATAATTATTATTAGCTAGCTAGTTATTAAATAAATACTAGCGCTTATATTAAGCTAAAAGCTAATTAAAGTTAGAATTTTATATTTCCTAGCTAATATAATATTTTTATTTCTAAATAAACTAAATATACTTTATAAAGCCTTCTGCAATTATAATTAAGCTAAATAATGCGCTAGCTTATATAAAGAGCTTAGAAATTTTATTTAATTAGGAGTATTTTAAGCTTAAAAATAGCATTCTAAATATTATACTTTAGGAATATAATATATTTTTAAAAAAAAGCTTAATAAAAATAGAAAGATTTTAAAATATAAGATTTAAATAGTAATATAAGGATTTACTTAATAAGAAAGTATTAATTTTAATAAAATATTTATATTAATTAGCAAAGCATTAATTTAGAGGATCCTTTTCTATTTAGCAGCAATACTTAACTAGAAAATTAATTAGATTAATATAATAGCAGCCTTTCTAAATAGCAATTTTAAAAAAGAAGTCTTTATTAAGGTGCTAGATAGCTTAGTAGAATTTCTAGCTAAATATTCTAAAGAAAATACTATTAGATTTAATTTCTTAAAGCTATAAGTTTTTTAAATAATAAAGTTGCTTTATAGCTTTAAGTAATTGCTATAGTAATAGTAGAAGAAGCTAATTAATAAACTTCTTAAGATAGGCTTTATTTAGCTTTGCAGTAATATAGTAATCCTTATTAATTATTAACTAAAGATTATTATTTGCAGTTATATTAATAATCTTCTTCTAATAAGCTTTAAATAAATAAGCATTAATCTTATTAAATAAGGCCTTTTAGAAAGATTTAATATTAAGAACTTAGGCTAAGCAGTCTATTTCCTAGGGATATTTATTATTGGAAATTGCAATTAATACTCCTTTAAGCTTGCTTAAGAAGCATATACTAAATAATTGCTTTTAGAAAGCAGCTATAAAGATATAAAATCCTTATCTATTCTTTTTGTATTAGAATTTCTAGCTTTAGCTAAATTAAATAAATTCTAGGCTTTAAATAGAGATATTATAATATATTAATTAAGCAATAGCTAATTAATATATTTAATAATCTAAATAAGGCCTAATCTTGCCTTTTTGCTATCTATAATCTTAAGATATAGTTATAATCTCTTAGTAAAGAATTAAGCTTTTCTTAAATATAGATTTTGCTATTATTAAGGCATTAAAAGCTTTAGCCTTAAGATTAGCAATAAGCAATAATAAATGCTATAAATATATTAGAATAATAAATATTTTAGCTATAAATTAATTAGCTTAGAGAAAAGGCTTTTTATATCTATTTAGATAAATTTAGACTAAAAAGAAGATAAATTTATAAGCTATTTAATATATAATATAATTATATAGATAGAAGATAGTATAATAGTATAATATTTTAAATAAATAGATTATATAATAATCTTAATAATAAAAGCTAAATATTATATTATTTGCAAAGAAATATAGATAGAGCTTTAAATTAGAAATCTTCTTATTAAATTAAGGATCTTATTAGTTTTTATAGTTAAATATAATAATTAAGGCATTATTAAGCTAATAAAAAATCCTAAATTCTATTAGCAAATAAAGCATATTTCCTTAAAAGAATATTTTATATGCAATAAGATATTAGTAGAGCAAATTCTTATTAAGTAAGTGCTTACTAAAGATTAATTAGCTAATAGCCTAATAAAGCCTTTAAATAGCTATTGCTAGATAGCAATACTAAAAAGAATAAAGCTAGTATAAAATATTAATAGAAAAGTAATAATGCTAGATTATTTAGCTAGATAATATAAAGAAATAGCACCTTATAGGAGTATATTAATAAATAAGGCATAATCTTTATAATTATTACGATTATTGCTCTTTTTAAATGATAAGGGCATTAGAAGGCATTTAATGCATATAGACTAAGGGATTTATTCCTTAACTAATTGAGGCCTTTTTACGATTATTTAAAGATAAATAAATCTCCTCTTTAACCTCTAGATAGCCTAGATAGATGGAATTAAGCTTTATAGTCACTCTTTTAAAACACTATTAGCAACCATATTGGCTCTGCTCATACTGGAGGTGAATGGACTTGGGTACGCTAGTCAACAGCATCCATATTTTACCAGCTAAGGATTTCCTAAACCATGGGCGCCACAATACACAAGCTGGTATCGAAAATACAGAACAACGTTATCCGGAATATCTGAAGGACAATGCAATGCCACTTTGCAAGACTACAACACTGCTTTTCGCGCTCCAGAAGGCTCTCTAGAGGCATCAAAGTTGCTTGCGATTTGCTATCAACACGAGGCTTGTGTCTACAATGGCCTGACCACCGATCAACAACTCAATTTCCAAAGTGCTACAGTTATTTTGGGCCTTCTACCGACGCTGATGTCCTCAATCGGCGTCAGCATTCCCGAGATCTCACTCCTTTCTGCTCATCGGCCTCTTCTCTCTCTTCTAATTAGTCTAGCGGCACCGGCGATCTGGCCCACGAGGATATTTGAGTACAACGATCCCAGTCGTCTCCTGAGTCTGAGTCCTGGGAGGGGTATACGAAGGATTCCACGGCTGGGACTATGGTCAGCGCGTATACTGAGTATGTTTCAGTATGTGGTCGGCCTAGGAGCTGCAGTCAATATTTCCCTTGCGTCTTGGGAGATAGGAAGCAAAACTATATTGTCTTGGGGCTGCACAACTGTATTCCTCCCACTTCTCTGGACTTCTCTTGCGGTGATCCCACACATTCCAGCTGTGTTAAGCTACAGAATAGTGAGATCACAGCACCGACGCAGCAAGAAAGACGATAGAACTTTCTGGAACAGAAGTATCTCTGCAGTCAGGAAGGAGCTTACGATATGTGCCAACCAAAGACCTATCAAGAAAGATGAGATAACGAACATTCCTGCATCTGCTATATACCTTCAGATACTTGCTGGTGGGCTGTCCTTCGTATATTTATTCGCTGGAACTATTGTATTCTCCTCTCTCGTATTTGTTTCTGTTTCCAGTGTACTGAACCAAATTCTATGGAGATTCATAGTTTCTACTGTTGCAGCTAGAATTATTCTTCTCGTTGAGTTGACAGGACTGCAGGGAGAAGAAAACCTTGAGAGAGATGGACAAGAGGGTATGAGCCTTGTTGAGTTAAGCGAGACACCAGCCTTATCATTTCAGACGGACTCGGAACAGATTATTTCAGATATTTAGGGCCGTTGAAAGGCCACTGGGTTAGAAAAACTTTATTGTAATACAAGTTTACAAGTTTTACCAAAGGCTTACAGAAATGATCGTTGTGTTTTATTAATTCAAGAAGTATAGAAAATGATCAGTTCTGGATTAGCTACTAATCCTAGGTTTATAGGTTGTATATCTACTCTTTTCTTTAAGGAAGTTTATTAGTATTTATGCAATTACTGCTCAGGGGTGCTTCTAGAGATGACTAAGAAGGTGAATTGTATCCTGTCAAGGCCATTTCTGGGTCTCTAGCATAGAGCATCTGGCTTAGACTAGTTCAGTCACATCCTCAGTAAGACCCTGTAACAAGATATAAGGGTCCTAGCTAGTATACGCACTGGCGATCGCTTTTGCGCGACAGTTATGATCCCTTAGTAGCTCAGTGGCAAAGCCACACCCTTGACTATATAGCAATACTAGTTGGACCCACCCGAATAAAAAAGTTATAATAAAGTGATGAGTTCAAATACTCTATGAAGGCTAGGGTTTTAGCCTCTATATAGGCACCTGATGGCGGAGGCGGTTTATGTGGATAATACCTTATAAACTGGGGGGTATGTAATGAGATATAAGGGTCCTAGCTAGTATACGCACTAGCGATCGCTTTTGCGCAACAGACCCGCATAGAGAACTTTACACCTTTAATAACAGTGTATTTGAAGGTCACCTTAGACGCTAATTCACTTAGCTATAAACCCTTTAAACTCCTTACAGAATATTTAGCATAGCCTTTAATATATGCGGGACAAAATGTTAAGAAGGCCTTATCTAATTTAATGATTTTCGCAAGGTCTTCTTAGGTTTAGGTGTAAGTAACCGCACCACAGCTTATTGTGACTTGTACTGTTGTATCTCAAGCAGGAAGCTAAGGTGCAAAGTCATCGTAATTATAGAAAGCCTATACCTGTGTAATTGCAATGCCTTGTAAGTGAAATCCCCTATTTTGCTTGATGTGTTGAGATTATTCCATAAGTTTAGCTATAAGTTCAGCTATAGCACATCATGAGGTCACTAGCTTTTATGTTCTTTGTCTCTGGTAGCTCATTCACACGTTTCTTTCACAAAGCTTGCTTTTGGGCTTTCTATGAGCCAGGCCAAACACCCAGCGGTTGATGGCCACTACACTGCAACTCTGCGCAATGAGATTCCTCGAACTTGCTGCCTGACAAACATTAAATGACTCCGTTAAAGTATAATAAACCCACAAAACCTTTAGGGCACATTTGGCAGCAAAGCTGGGAGCTCCGTCTTAATCAGCTCATAGTAATTGCAGCAACTAAAGAAGCCTGACTGTCTGGGAGGATTATACATCGAGACAGAAATAAAGAATCAACACCCATATTCTAAAACAAAATCTTGTATGCTCTTTTAGAGCTGTCTCTCATCTTCAAATCGATGTTCTGTATTCTTCCACCAGGGCGTCCTTAATGTCGGTGTGTTTATTGAGGCTGGGTACAGCACTTGTGGCCTTTTCATGCTATCAGGGGCCATTTGAGAACCTATGACTATGGTGAAAGCAGGTCTACTATCGGGTCCATATAGTGTCAGCTTGGAACCGTTGTTAAGTAAGATGGCGTACTGCTCTAGCCCTGTATGGTTTATTGCCTGCCTACCTGACCTTTTTGCCTTCACAGCGCGTCATACTATACCATAGCTGCGCCACTAAGGTTACGTCCAACAGTATATTCCTTGAGGAGGAGCAGAGCAATTACTCGTAATTATGTCTGGACTATGGGGTTAGTTGCGGGGCTGCTTCAGAAGGTTATGCCAGTGCATCATTACATCTGGAGGACCAGCCAAACGCAGCAGGCATCTGACATGAATTGAGGCTACAACCCCAAAGTCTCCATCTTATTTTGAAGCATAAACCCATCAAGATGGTGGGTAGATTGTTCTGGGTATGGCTGCGGTTGGCTGAAACTATATTCCAGCAAAGATGCTTGAGGGATTCACAATCTGGTCAATGCTGTGGCAACCCTAGTATATTCTGATTGCTCTGTTTAGGAACATCTCATGATGTCGGCTCCACCCTTTCCTCTAATTTGATAATTTGATAGAGCCTGAAGACACCCCAACGCATCCGCCCGCTAATATGCCGGACCAGGCTCCTTGACACTTGGCAAGACGTGGTAGACGCCTTGTCGAACAAGGTTGTCGCTTCCGTATGTCCCGACCATAGGCGCGGAAAGGCGGTAGCGGGAGTTCCGCGTCATTTTTGTATTCCTCCGGTTGCCTTCTTCCATGTTGAAATCAAACCTTGTGAATGAAGAACGTTAGTAGCGCAACTTTTCCCCAGTGCGCCGCTTACCCTGTTCTACATCTGAGAGGTTGAAAATTACATCATTGTCCTGCTGGTGTTGGTGGGTGATAGTACTATGGAGAACTTGAACGTCATACAGGCACGTCTATGTTGTCACGCGCTGCAACCCAAGGGATAATGAGGCATATTACAACTATCTGACCTGCGTACTTAATCTTTCTGATCATACTCCTTTGCAAGTCTCTTAGCGGTGGGCTGATCTTTAGAAAATATATCACCGTCGCTGTCGAAGGAAAGTCTCCTCGGCACTTTCAGGACAGGTGTTAGCATTGTAGAAATCGATAGGCCTTCAAGGCGTCAAGAGGTAGAATGAGAACGCAAACACCCGGAAGACTACATGCGAGTGTAACGTATAGTATTAGTATCACTAATGTTAGTAACATTAGCACGAACGACGAGACCACTTCGCCAACACTAGCCTCACTCTCCACCTTGATTATCTTTTCACAAACATCATTCAGACAGGGTTACTCAAGCAGTTAGTACAAACTTGATAACACGTTCAGTACTTCCTATCAATCCATTTTGCAGCGTAATATAGAACCATCAAATCTGAGAGGTGGCTGTTCCTTCCATGCACGTCTACCCAACTCCGGGTGTGATGCTGCATGAAGCAGCCGATCAGGCCATTCTCGTATTTCAGGATTCCAAATCTGTTAGTTTGAAATGACGAAAATGACGACATTATACACTAGCTTACCAGAAGGTAGGGAATCTGCTAATGATGTCAACACACGATGTGTTTTCGGCCTTTGAGATAATTAAGACCTGGTTAATTCTGGACTCTGCTATACTACGATCACAAAATTATAATACAGTTCTGTTTACTTCCTGTTATTTTCAATATTTAAATATAGACGATCTCCTATCGAAAAAAAATTATTCACAGCTTCCTTCTCCGTTTCCAACAGCGCAATCTACTCCAAAGCAACATCTTATCAACACACAGTCAACATTGACATGGCCGCCGAGTCCAAGCCCCAATTTCCTCTCGCTAACCAAACTCATGATGGCTGGACTACAGAGACCGAAGCAACTGCTACCTGTTTCTGCGGAGCTGTACAGCTTGCATTTGTAAGCCCATGAGTGCTGCCGCAGCCATACTTGAAACTATTTCCCAACGGCCGATGGCACTTGTCTGACAGGATTCTCGTAATAGCCAACCCAAGGCCCTGGCCTAGTCAAGTCTTTTGTCTGCCACTGCGCCGACTGCCACAAGATCACAGCCTCCATGTTCGCCTCCAACTTCATCGTCGACGATGCATATCTAAAGCACCTCCGTGGCCAGGATAACCTCAAGACTTGGAGTCAGAGCAAGACTGTTGCATCGGGCAACACAATGACTAATCACTTCTGTTTGACATGCGGCACACTTATGTACCGCGTGTCGTCCGGATATCCTGGGATGAGCATCACGCGTATTGGAACAATTGATGACTTTCACCTAATCGAGAGCAAGCTGGCTCCAAACATTGAGCAATTTGTAAAAAGGAGGGTTAGCTGGCTTTCGGATGTGAAGGGGGCCCAACAATTCGAGAATTCGGGAATCTGAACGATTGTTACAACGATATCATATAACAGTGCGGAGATCATTCTTTTAAGCCATACATAAAAGCACCGCACATGGTAGCGATGCTGGAACTGGACTATAATTGAGCGTTATAGCTATAAGATCAGACATTTCTTTAGGCCAGAGTCCGACACTTGGTCTATGATGCTAGTCACCTTCTCTGCAACCTGCACACTAGATGAGTCCCTATATACAGTGGAGCATGGAGCTGGACTCGAGTTCTCGGAAATTGTGAATAAATAGGCTGGAAGAGATGGGATAGGCCAGGAATGAGTCCCGCGAGGTGATGATCTAATATATGATCAGAGACTATATATGCAGATTATTACTTGCAAATCGTGTGCTGATAGCTAACTCACTAGGCCTCACATAGGGGTTGCTAAGATCCATGGTTATCTTCAGAGCAGTCTGCGCCGCATTTTGTAAGTTATAGTCTTTATTAGGGACTGCTCTGTTAAATCGAGTAAGTAACCTTGTACTACTAATTACAGCAAGTATGTTGGACGAATAGTATATAACAAAAACTCCTGTGAATTGCGCTAGCACCGCCCTTTAATATTATTATCCGCGCCTATATGTAGCCTCGGGCTATTGACAGATTGCAGAGATGCAATTTACCGATATAATAACTTATGCCTAGACGCAATATCATTGAGGCTATCATTCTATAAAAGACGAATGGGCTTTCTGACCTGAATAATGGGAATAGGCAGAGTAATCACAGTATACACCAGGCACTGCTCCTAAACCAACATTGTTTCTTATTATAGCAAGCTTACAAGCCAAAAAGGGAGACTAGTATGTAAAGAATAGATAGTATAAACAACAATATTACGCTCGATTTCCGCATTGTTTATTTTTAGTATAATAGACAGTAGTATTTATTCAGTATATTTACTAGTATATTAATCTCATCTTGCTACCTACTTACGTTATATAGCTATTAAGTGCTATCCTCTTGAATTCTAAATAGATAGATGTTGCTTCCTTTATCCTTTCTTGCTTTTAAGTCTGTTAAGTAGTTCGAACTCTTTAATTAGATAGTCTCGACGTTTGCTAATTTTAACTTCGGGTTCCGCATTCGACTTTTCTCTTGTGCTAGGCATGAGTCCCTAAAATAGTGAACCTGCGCTTTCAAAGTCTTGCTTTCTTCACGTCCTTTGGCTAACACTAGATACTATAACCCATCCACTATCTGGAAAAGTGATGTGAAACGACAGGGAATAATCTAGCATTAGACAATGTCGTAATGTGATACAGGATCAGTGGAGCTCGCAATTTCTTAGAAGCAATAGGAAAATGTAAGAGAAGTAGATGTGGATAGAGCGTGGTGTGGCTAGCTAAGAGTGCCGAAGGGGTGAAAGGGGAGTGGGGGAGGCGTTGCATTTGACTTGAGTGCCGTAAGCAATCCCGGAAGCTGACGGCGCGCAGTAGAGTACGAGCCCGAGCTAAAGATCGATCTGAACATAAGAAATGCATTCTTCAGCCTAGTGTAGCCTATAAGTCATAGTAGTGATGAACATGGGGAGGTGTGCCAAGTCTAGTATTTTTCAAGATTGTTAGCAGTATTGACAACGACAGGGCATCGTGGCCGCAGTACGTCTTGTAGGATCGATAGGGTCTGGAAATCCCCGGGGGGGGGGGTTAAAAAAATTAAAAAGAAGGAAAGAAAGAAAAAGAGTTAAGTTGGCGTTTGCACATGAGTTTAACAGCAATATTGAGAGTCGTTTAAGTTATTCTCTCCGTGTCATGTCGTATTCGGTCTCTTCCTGGAATTGCCTAGCCTCTCTTGTACCTTGCATCACAAATTCGGTACAACCAATTTCGGGCTTTTTACGTATGAAGCTCAGCAAAGGATTTGTCTTCGTATATCCGAGAATTAAAACAGAAAAGCGATCGCATTTGTGGGGCATTACGAGCTTACATGTGCAATTATGCAAGTTATAACAAGGACACTTCGCGTCAAAGATGCGGAACGTAGAAGGAGATACTCTATTTCATCAGCCCGGACCTGATATTGGGGGGCTTCACTTTATCACAATGCAGGTATACTCGCTTCTATTTCTTGGGTTGTTTCTGTGGCCTGGCTGCAACGCGGCTACCGACCCCCGGCTTCAACTTGCATTCACGGTCAACTCGTCGTGTCAAGGGGTCTCGACTACACATGACGGGCGCATATTCCTCGTGCACCAACACTCGTCTCCCCAGCTCACAGAATATCACGATAGCACCGGTACTGAGACCGTCTATCCTAACGCAGAGTTAGCATACGATGCGTCAAGTCCTAACACGAGCGATATTGCAACGCATCTCGTCAATTTGTAAATATCCTCACAAGTATTTACGTAACATGATGGGTCCTAACGAATTAATTAGGAATGCTCAGCGTATCGGACCCGATGGAAATCTCTGGCTAATGGATACAGGCGGTAGCCCAGTCATTATGCCCTTGGGTCCAAAGGTCATGGTCGTCAACATCACTAGCAATTCTGTTGTCCGCATTTACCCCATGGGCAACGTGACCAAGACTGGAAGCATCCTAGACGACATTCGCTTCGGCCGACCCGGAAGCTACACAGCCTACCTTACCGATGCTGGCATTGGCGCTTTGATCGTCCTGGATACTGCCAGTGGCCACGCCGTACGTGTGCTTGAGGGACATCGGTCTGTGGACGCAATATTTCCAGGCTCCAGCCTAGGTGTCCTGTATCGCTCAGCCGATGGAACCCCAAAGTGGGTGAACGCAGACGATCTCGAAGTTTCCCCAGATGCTGAGTATCTGTACTATCAGCCGGCCTCGGGCGGCCTGTGGCGGATCGCGACAACATATCTGAACCAAGCATTGTACAACTCATCATTGGTGACCGTGCTGGGCAGTGTTGCGGAGCCGTGGGCGTTCACGCCTGTCACAGGCGGTTCAGCTATCGATGCGGACGGCAGTATGTATGTCAGTGATGTGGATCGAATGGCGATTGAAAAGATTTGGTCAAATGGAACGAGAACTACATTTCTGCAAGACGATCGACTTTTGTTCGTCGATGCCATGTGGGTCAGTAGTGATCAGAAGCTGTGGATGCCTATGACTGCGCAGACTGTCAGCGGATCATACCCCATATACACGATCGATATTGGTGTAGGGCCGAGTCCTATTGATCATCCGTGAGCACCTTGTGGGTTTCTTCTTATTGTCCAAGGCAGAGTTCTCGGAATGCCCCAGTTGGAAAAGGATTTAATGTAGCATCTAACGCTTGAAAAGCACTCAAACTCGACTCATACTTCGTTGCAAGAGACGCTGATTTCTAAACCCATTTACCGCGGGACAATATTTAGGCAGTGGTTTGATTCGAATCACAGAGCGCAACTTCTGCTTGGACACACTTTCCCTAAGAACTCGACATCCAGCATGGGTGTATTAAAAATTGTTGCCTTTGCAGTCTGTTGCAGGCTGACTACTAGACTTGTGCAAGATGACCCCAATCCCAGCCGCCTCATACTCTCGCTGGCCGCCAAGCCTGAAGATTCCTCATATGTCTGATACACCCCCCACCTCTTCACTCCTCATCGATCCTATCGGCCTGTTCCTGCTCCGTGCGACCACTACTACCATGGATCTCAAAGAACCTTTTCCTAGTCCAGTCGAAGACGTTATCGTTTGTGAACCCTCTCGATCTAAAGGCGCGGCGAAACAAACGTTGGAGATATGTGTAGTTGGGCTTTTGTTCGAGACCCACTGAACGGGTATAGTTGAGGTACTCGATGAAAGCCTCGGGGAG
The DNA here is from genome assembly GCA_027559495.1 of Aurifilum marmelostoma. Taxonomy (NCBI): domain Eukaryota; kingdom Fungi; phylum Ascomycota; class Sordariomycetes; order Diaporthales; family Cryphonectriaceae; genus Aurifilum; species Aurifilum marmelostoma. The sequence goes on along the minus strand of JAMXSV010000009.1, from coordinate 122,501 downwards.
CCCCGCACATAGCTCCTTGGCCGACACACTTATCTTCTTATCCTCGATCAGCTTATAGCTCCTGTCGCCCTTGGATAACCTCAGATTCTCCCACGGCAGAGAGCCGCGAGCAAGATATACAAGAACATAACCAAGAGACTCCAGGTCGTCACGCCATGACTGCGCTGTACAGGTCGTTAGTCAAGCCCAGCGTACACATTATAGCCCTGATCGGTGAAGACGTACCGCGCCCGCTGTGACTGTTGATGCTCGTGAACTCGGGCGTGCCACAGAAGTAATGATCTTCGCAATCCCTGTTTTTCTCAAGGACGCATAACTCGGTGGCCTGGCCGAAGTCGATTGTGTATATTATGTTGCCTTTCCTGCCAACCCCCAACAAGAAATTCTCCGGCTTGATGTCACGATGCACGAAGCCTTTGCCATGGATGTACCTTAGTCGAGCTATAGCCTGGTCTGCAATGAGAAGAACGGTCTTGATGGAGAACTGTCGGCCACAGTAGTTGAACAAATCCTCGAGCGACGGGCCAAGCAGCTCGGAGACAAGCACGCGGAATGAACCCTCGGCCCCACACCACAAGACATATGGTATTCCTACTCCACCGGCCAGCGCTTGGTAAACTTCCATCTCTTCCTGGAGGACTTTGGGGTAATCTTCATTGTCCGACAGCTTAATCGCAACTTCCTCCCCGGTGAGAAGATCGGTCGCTGCCCAGATAAATGAGTTTGCATTCAGGCCGTCACGCGGGTAGCATCATACCACAGTAAACCATGCCGTATCCTCCTTCGCCGATCTTGCGATCGATGCGATATCTCTCTTTGACCAGAATATCCTGGAATGGATATCAGTGAGGTACATTCGGATCGATTTGATCCCGGGGGGGGGGGGCAGGAAACGCATCAAACATGCCTTCATCCTTTGATATTCAAGATTCTGCCCTTTGGATGATTACTGGCGCTTCATATTGACAGTCGAATACACTGTATTACGAATAGTAAAAAGAAAGGAAAAGAAAAAGAAAAGGGTGGTCGGCCAGCTAGTGGACAAGGTGAAGCGCAGACTTATGTAGTGGAGTGTGTATTTTTGCGAATTTGCATATGTCTTAGAACAGGGAAAAGTCTTTGTTGTTGGACCTAATTATATACAGTAGCATGACGGGCATTGGCCTGATGGAACAAAGGGCGCTTTGTATAGCATACCTGCAGCGTTTCTTTCAACCACAACGTCAACTTCGCAGGCAGTATTATCTAGCCCAAGGGCATGGTCAAACAGATATCTTTATTCTCGAACCACATTGACTCCCGGCAGAATACGCAGGCTCTATTACTTCATTACTTTATCACTCATGTCGAGGATGCAAAATCCAGAGAGACATTTCGAAGTCGATAGCTTGCAAAACCGTTGTCTCAGGACAGACCCACGAGCCTCGGAAACGACAAAACACAGTCAGGAGGATGGAATGGAATCAGGCAGGAGTATGCAACAAGGACTCCAGGCCATGGCGATTAAATAGTTGACAACTGTGATGCAGGCAGAGTCAGTGCCTCTATGTTTGAGCACAAAAGGTCACAGCACATTTTCCCCCCTGAGTTCTGGGACAGACTGTCGATGGTCCCACTGACCCGCAACTCCTTGAGGGAACTTGACCGACGAGTTCGTCTTCGACCTGCTCCCCCTCATAGTCTTGGTGTCCTACTTACTGCCAATCTCCCTCGTTTTGCACGCCACGGCGGACCAAATTTAAGCGACCTCCGGGGGTGTCTTGCTCCTGCGTCACGCCATGATCAGCCGGCCAACGCCATGCCCTCCTCATCCCCTGACCGGGTGAGCGACCGAACCACCGTGCCAGATTTAAGGATGAACCGAAAGAAAGGGATGTCCTCCTACGATGCCGCATTTGAGCAGCATCTAACAGATCATGGCATTTATGCATGTTGGAGGTCTCGAGAGCCAGATGCTGAAGCCCTCTATACATCACTTGCGAGGCGGCATCCATCACTATCGCCCTTGCAGTTCTCGGAAGAAGATTTCAAAGCCTTCTGTAGAACCAATGACCAGACCATGGATGAGGCTGGTGTGCTAGCACATGTCATTTGGATTATCGCTGGCACGCATGAAGCCAACTATCCATTTGTCAACAACATGATATTCGCACATTTGGCGCCGCTCACGGATGGGACCATTGTAGCTCCTAAACCAGACGTCTATTATGGTTCATCCCCTGAGCAACTTTACCATGCTATTCGCGATGAGCTCAGTTGTTTTATCATCCCCTCAACTACGATGCATAGACCGATGGCGCCCAACTTCTTCGTCGAGGTTAAGGACGCACACGGATCTCCTGCTGTCATGATGAGGCAAGCTCGCTACGACGGAGCTGTTGGAGCTCGTGCTATGCATGCCTTGCAGAACTTCGGTGAGATGGTACCAACCTACGACAGCAAGCCGTATACATTCAGCTCGACATATCATTCCGGAACAGGTACACTCCAGCTATACGCCCACCATCCCACCCCAGCCACAACAGCAGGCGGACAGCCCGAGTACCACATGACTCAGCTGTGCAGTTACGCCCTAACGAACAACCGCGAGACCTTCCTTCAGGGTGCCACGGCGTTTAGGAACGCGCGAGATTTGGCGAAGCAATTCCGGAACGCATTCATCGAGGCCGCAAACTCTAGGTACCGAGCGAGGGCTAGAGCGGCTCTACAGTCTTATCCAGTCGCAGCCGAGGCGTTCTCCATGAGCCACTCCACCTCTAGTGACCATAAGTCGGACCATTCAACAAAGGCCGTCTGCGAGGTAATGCCAGCTATCAACAGGCGGGAACACCATCTACTTAACGGTCAGATGCTCGAGTCGCTGTATACTATTACAGAACAGCCACCTAGTACTCCGACAGGCCTCACTTCAAGTTTGATCTCAACAAGTAGCAAGTATCGCGGCAGAACCTCTTGTAAGCGCCACAAGGAGTTGGACAGTCCGCCGTCGAGTCCCCGCCAATCAAAGAAACGTCGCATATAGCAGGTAAAATGAGCGGAAAGATGAAAGTCGGTGACAAGGATGGAAAAAGCAGTTAGTGGTGACGATTGCCGCATCAGGGTTGCCCAAGGTCAGGCTGGCTCGGAAAGTCATGCAGTACATATTCCGGAGGGCGGCATCTTCCGGACAGCCCAGACATACTTGATGGGTTAGGGTCAATGACTGAGCATTTGCTTCCATATTTGCTACACCTACACACAGGTTCTTCTTAGCTACCTTTTTGCTGAAGCTGAAAGGACTGACTACTCTTAGCTGACTGGGAGGTTTATATAGCTGTAGTGACCGGACTCACATATGATGTTCATAGTTGCATTTTTTATAAGGCCGCCATACTACTTTCTCCTTTCTTATACATAATTATATTGAATAATGACATCGGATAGCCTGTTCCTATCTCATTGCGATCTCGTTCTACAAAAACCCCGATCTAAACCGAACCCGGGGATTTGAGCGCTATTGAGTTGAGCCGATGAGAATGGGCAATTGGCAGTATTCTCAAGACCATTTTGTACTTATGCACATAACATTACACAACCCCTCAATGTAGTGATTGAAAATGTTGTCTTCGCATTCAAGTTTCATTACCAAACCATACCGATCCTATTCATTTAATCTAGAGGCCCTCACAGCGCATTTCTACCTGTAGCAAAGCTGTATTAAAAATTTTTTATTCTATGACTGAAGGGTTCTCAAACTGCATTATAATGTTATGCTTTTGTTTGAACTCCTCTCTCTAGTCTAAAAACATACAACACTTGGAAAACTCGGTTAGCCGTAAGAAAGAGTATTTGTATTCAAAGATGATAGGTGGTATGTAGTGTGCTGGCAGTTCTGGTTAGATAAAGTTGTCATTGCTGAAATTGTGCACCCTCTCTTCATTTTGCTTCTACATAAGCACCTATGTCCATGAATCAGTGTACGTAAGATTGTGCTCTGATTGTGACATTTGGAAGATACGTGGCCAATGAAATAGGTGAGACCCGAGGACAGAGCTGGATAATTAGCGTTTATCTAATCCCCCCGCGAATCATGTCCTCCATCCGGATCTGTCGTAATGACACAGGTCTGATTACCTGCGCTGAAAGCTTCAAATAGTGGATTGCATCACCGTGAGACTTGATAACAATATCAACATCCAACATTTCCTTGACAACAGTGCATCCGCGGCCATGGTGTTTGCGTCCGACGGCTTCGAAGGCTTGGATCACAGATGATTGAAGGGCCAAATCCCATGTGCCTCTCCAAGTTATGCAAGCAGCTTGCCTGCCCCCAGTTGACTGGTATCTGAAGAGCGCTGCCAACTTCTCTCGTCCGTTCCATATCTCCATTGTTTCAAGTCTTGGCATCTTTATTGCCGCTGCTGCCGCTGCTTCGAGCATATTGATGATCTCAGTCGGGTCCTGATCCGGTGTAAGTAGTCGTGAGGTAAGGACCAAGGACGTTAAGTTGGGCCATTCCCAGGTAGGTTCACAAGCCCGGAAGAAATAGCCGGGGTCCACCATGAAGGACGCTGAGAGATGCTCAAGCTTGAGACTTGCGTTGGCAACTATTTGGCTGACAGGGAAATGTCGGCGTCCGGAGAGGTTTGCATTCAGAACACTTATGTGGGTAGTGCTGATTAAAATTCTCGAACAGCACGACTTTTCGTAGGTCGCCGCGTTCGAGTGAATCAGAAAGTGCTCGGTAAGCTACGTCCACAACGAGAGTCAGCGGATGACCATATTTCAACGGACCTACATAATTGAGAGTGACGAACAGCACAAATAGTCCTTACATTTGTCTGTCCACTTCTGATTAGCATCAAACAATTCTCTCCAAGGCTCGTAATGAATCTCTTGGAGCCTGGGGAAGCGGGCAAACATCTGTGCAAGCGCGGTCGGTTTCCATCGTCGGCGGTTCTGTTGATGTAGCAGTACCCCTGTTACTGCAGGTATGGAGGGCAGTTGCCGCCACCATTGGTGTTCCTGCTCTTCATCCTCAAATGGTCCTTCGCCCATTATCTCATCGAAGATTTTGTGAATAGCTCTGTCGGTCCGGGTGGAATCTTGGCTGCCAACTATGCAATCATGCTGGTTTCTAACTTTGTCTTTGATATCATGCTCCTCGCATCTATCCCAGACGCATTCTTCCACAGGAAGGTCGGGCCCAAAGGAGAGATATCTGGACCAATGCTCCGAGTCGCTGGGTGAGTGCACACTGATATCGAGTAACACGTTGCCATCTGGCTCCCACGCACTAAGAGTTGAAAACAGATTCTGCAATGTTGTAGTGATGAGGGTATTGTCCCTGCTGCTGAAGCTCAGCTGCTGTGGAGCACTCTCGGTGCAATCATATTCGTCAAGTTCCGAGCAGAGCCAGACATAACCAACCGAGCGCCCGATTCCGATAGAGAGTCGAGCCACAATCCGCAAGTCGTGACGGTGTCAATTTGATTCTAGCGAAATTGCACGGCTCGATCATCGCCTGCCACTCCCGCGATACTGTCGCGAAGCTGGCCAAGCTGCAGCCATCGTGCAGTAAAGCCTCTAGGATCAAGAGTCGAATTTCCGCAGGTAACGAGCCCCACTGCATCGTGTTAACTGTAATCGGGGATACTGAAGGCATTTCAGGGGCAATGATAATAAGCGACCAGGGAATCTGGTCACAAATTCGTAGTTGGTAGCAAAGAAGAGACGATTAACAGACATATAGTAGAACGGCGAGACATAATTATATATCAGAAGACACACAGGTTCTCTAAGAATGAGACTTTTGTCATCAAGTGATTAGTGCCCAAAACGGGACACACAGAACCTTTTGATAGTAGGGCGGGAAAGCCTAGCTCTCATTACCATTAACGGTGTAGAAGTCTTTGTATCATCAAGGGAAAGTTTCAAGCTCACATGAGTATAGCACCAAGTCCATGACATGCCGATGAACTATTAGCAAGATACCTTATAGCAGCACTAAAACGTAAACATGATAGACAGGTTTAGCTTCAGGTTCAGCTTTGTGCTGACCGATTGGTCCTAATGCTTGGGGTCACATTTCGGAGGGCACACAGCATAGACTCAGACGAAGGAGTCTCGGCACAATTACAAATATATCGTCAATAAGCCATAATAACATACAGGTATATGATTGCTGTCCTAATCATTTTCAGGTGCTAACACTGCGTTGGCTATCGATAATTTCACATGTCCTGTTTCTGCACACCACACCCCCCCCCCCATGTCTTTGAATGCCCATGCCGGAGCCACGTTCGTGAGCTCCGTGCAGTGAGCCTGCATTGTGACAATGTAATGCAAGATATCTACATATCTATGAGCTGTGTCACATGGCAGCCACAGCAAGCATCGCGAGTGCAAGTCCTTCGGCCGAATACCTAATTTTGGTAGCACCACCGGTTGCAATCGTAGTAGACGCTGTGGAAGACGGGGTGGAAGTGCTGGAGCTAGTGTCCCCTACATCGGCCGTGGTTGCAGGTGTCGCCGTGGTACTGGTCGACGTAGTTGAGGTCGACTGCGCATCGGTAATAGATCCGGGTGTCGCCGTGGTACTGGTCGACGTAGTTGAGGTCGACTGCGCATCGGTAATAGATCCGGTCGACGAGGTTGTGCTAGACGTGGTTGTGGAGGTGACACTGGCTGTAGAAATTGTCGTCGTAGTAGTGGCATGGTTGGCGTGGTCAGCTTGGTGAAGTCATGTCAGTGAAGGTCAAAGACGTGTCCAATTTCGGTGTTGTTCCGAGAACATCTTTGACTGGCTCGCTCACAATATACATAGGTCCCCGTTACGCTGCAAGAATTGTCCTCACAGCAATTGCCACCGTGGCCGCAAGTATAGCCGCTACTGCAATAGTAATAGTGATCACAGCACTCGTCGGAGGTAGAGATGCAGATATCTCCACAGTACTTCTCGTCGGATGAGCATGTCAAACGCTTGAGGTGAACATCGGTGTTTGGAGTGAAGTCGCGGTTCAGAGCCATGGAGAGGGCTCGCTGAGCAAAGACGGCCGAGATGATCGCAACAGTACCAGCGTACATGATGACTGATGTGTCCAGGCTCTAATTAAATGATGTTGAAAGGTCTTATGAACTGTAGGCTTGTAGGTTTGTTTCAGATTGAAGTAGGATGTCTTTTCTTCATGGTCCCGTCTACATTGTGCCCAAGATGATTGCACGAACCTTTATATTCATATTCATATGATGTATGATCTCTACGTACAACGTAGAGGCAACACTGCCTCAACGAGCGAGCTGAGTTCGACCGAAATGTTCCGTGATTCTCTTGGTTCCACGCCGGGCTGAGCGGTTCTCGATCAGACCCAACCCACCTTTCGAACTCCATGTCCACATATTCTTGGCTGTTTTTTTTTTTTTTTTTTTTTTTTTTTTTGTAGAGCCATAAAGCTTTATGCATACCAAGGGGGTATTGAAAGTGGAATCGTGACGTTACTTACAATGTGAGAAGCTGAAAGGCCTAGGTCGATATGATGCCGAAGCCGAGATCACAGACACTCGAGGACCTTAGCATCCCGGTCAGCCAACTCAGACTTGGACTTTGTCACGTTAAAGATGTGGCTGTGTCTGCAGGACATCAGGTTCAGAAGCACCAGAGTCAGGTTGAGCGTGATTTGGACATCCGCCGTGGGGCTGAAGGCTGCAATAATGAGGCCACTTTTCCCTGGGTGCCACGACCTCAATCGACAAATATGGAGACATGAGCAACGGAACAGTCCGTTTTGCTGGTGGCCCAAGTGCATTGGGTACCCAAATTTTTGCAGATCGTTAGCCCTCGGAAATCCGAGCTCTCATTATTAACTCCGCACAAAGGTCACCCACCACAAGCAATCCTACCTCTATCACAACTTTATAATGGATGAAAGCTATTCATTCTTTGGTTTCCGTCCGAAACATGACTATGTCCTTGTTAAGCTCTCATACAAGTGGCATCCATATCTTGATGTCTGAGTCCATAATCCGGCTTGTCTGTCTCTCTATTGAAATGTAGAACCAATAATTAGCATAGAACCTGAGAAATTTCATGTTGCTGAAACGCAGATGTACTCGAAAGAAAGCCTGATCAAGACGAGGAGCAGATAAGAGATGAGGCAAGAAAGCAAACCGAAAGCGAAAATTGAGACCATGCGTTTTTGGCAAGCTTGACGTTAGTTGAGGTATCCGGGTATGCAACTCCGGCATCTGATTCTACTAGATGGAAGGTCAGAGTACGGGAGCATATTAACCAGGGGCGTGGCTGTGGCGAGTACCAAAGGATCAAGCCAGCCGATTCCTAATTACAAAGTCAGCTCTACATTTGGTACAACAAGGAATATGAAATGAGAGAGATTTGTAATACTTGCATCATGATACACTGGGTAATTATTTTCTCCATTTCAAAAGATATGACCTGGATGTTGCGAAGGTGCTTATGCACTATAGGCTCTCATTTTGAATTCGACGGGCTTAACCATTGTGCATCCCTCATAACTTATAAGATCGTAATAGCTCTCCAAAGCTTAACTTTGAGGGTAGCTGCTAATCATTGCGTTGAATTTGATCATGTGATATATCGCTTACTATCTTTGTCTATACATCAATGGTATATCTATATAGTTCTTGAAAACAGGAGCAGCGCCTGGTGTCTCGGAACGGCTTATATACCTATCTATACTGAGCCATGAACCAATTGGTCTGAGACTCCGTAAAGGAACTTGGCTGGAAGCATTAGGGTTCCCACGCTATCCCAGAATGCAGGACTCCAGCGTCCTCGGTGTGACTCATTTGCTGTGCTTACAACAACCCCGCTTCGGCGTTCGCGGCAAGCCTGGCGCGCTCGAATCTTTTGGGATGTTTATCTGCAGTTAGTTAATTTAGAGCCTTCTTGAAAACTGTGACCTTTAACTCGTGGTTCTACGTCGCCTTCGTCATCCACAAACTCACGGCCGCTTCACACTTTGAACTTGGATCCTGTCTATGACTTGAAAATGACGACTACCGTCCACGATGTTTGGCAATCCGACCGCCTCACCTTTCGGTCTATCCGTGAAGATGACCATGACTGGTGGTTTAAAAACATTGACGAGGATCCGAACAACATTTGGCTTAGCACCCCACTGATCCTTGCTCCACCACGAAAAGCCAAGGTGGAGGACTTCATGAAGCTCTGGACCGGACCCGAAAGCTTGCTGGACTGCATTATCTGTTTACGCCAGCCCCAGACCACTGGTGATGGCGACAAATCCGAAGCCCCAGAGACCCGCATTGGTTTCGTCCGAGTCTCGCATGGCGGATACGGGACTTCGCCCCATAGCCGCGCAGGCCACTTCGGGATTGTCCTTGCGGCACCCTACCAAGACAAGGGATACGGAACCGAGGCTACCAACTGGGCTCTGGACTGGGCGTTCCGGCATGGAAATATGCACAGCGTCAACCTGGGCACGATTGAGTACAATAAGCGTGCTCAGAGATGCTACGAGAAGTGTGGGTTCAAACTTGGTGGGCGGAGAAGGCAATGTTTCTGGCACGATCGAAGATACTGGGACCTCCTCATGTACGATATCTTGGAGGAAGACTGGAAAGAGTCGAGGGGTTTTCAGTAGAGTTAGGAAACCCATGAAGCAACGAATCATGGTATTATAAAGAAACCCCAACCCCAAGTACCCGGGCACATCTTCACTCCCACCTGTCATAGTCTCTGTTCACAGATTGCTATATCTGAAGCACCACTGGTCCAAAGGTTCACATGCATCAGCACACGCTTTGCAGTTCCGTAATTGATTGTCCTCCTCGTGTGATGGACTGCTGCACTCAATGTCTCGGTCAAATGCAAGGTAGACACGAGTGTCGAGCAACGGACTGCAGTAGGTACCAAAACCAGTCCAAGTCTGACCGCGTGGAGCGCGAAACACGTGGTCCCCGGCCACTCAACACAATCGACCGGCTGGAGGCAGGCTCTTGACGCCATCTCTGACCTCACTAGCCTGGCTTGATGAAGTACAATCCTTCAGGGCGAGTCTTTGCCCTCGACTTCTTCTGCATTCAATTTTGACACGTCTTCCACAGCTTGATCTTTAGCGATGTGGTTAGGCTCGTTGGGGAGAATGACTTTATCGCCGAAAGCCGCCGCGATCTCCTCAAGGGTCTTCTTCTTAGTCTCACTATACATTGTTAGGCGTATCATGCGACTTGGAGGACCAAGGAAGAGACTCACGGAAAGTAGAAGTAAGCAATGCTAAGGAAAAAGAGTGTACATCCCACGAAAACGTAGTAATAATTCTCATGGATGCTCGCGAACGCACTAGGCCCCGCTTCCGTGACTGTGAGTCGAATTAGATTTTTTTCGCCCGCGGTGTCAGCTAAGTCCTAAGGAGGCCTGGACTTACTTCCAACGTTCACAATGAAATGAGTTGCTGCGGCTATGCCCATGACTTTGCTGCGAAGGGCAATAGGTAAGACCTCGGCTCCGTACAGCCAGGTCGTACTATTGAGCATTCCATCTGTACAATATCGTCAGCGGCGTCTCGTCACCTGTGTTTGGGGATGCTTTGAATCTATACTTACAGTATACAACGACGAACAGATAAATTCCCAGGACGGCGAACCCTTTGCCTATCTTGCTATCGGTGTACTGGAATTCGCGCTGCATGATGGCGGCATATATCTCAACCACAATAATGGAGCCCAGTCCAGTCAAGATCATCCTAAAAAGCATTAATCGACAATTTAAGTTACGTGAATAAGCTAGAAAACTTACTTCCGTCGACCCCATTGATCCGTCAGAAACAAGGTTGTGAGAACGTTGGTGCCGAATGCAATAGTGCCATATACGCCGGATAAGGCAAGAATCGTAGTAGAGCCTATGCCGAGCGCCTTGTACAGAATAGCTGCAAGTTGGTCAGCATGTATCAAGCTTGGAATACTCGTGTGGGGCATTTCTTACTTTGGTAATACTATATATTCACTTGTAAGCAATAAGCTGGGAGACAAAGGAGGTTGATGTTTTAACAAATATCTGGAAGCGTAGCGGCACGTACCTGGATAACATTGACACCGGTCAAGGAGGTCATAGTCTGGACAGCGATGGATCTGTAAATCCACAGTTAGTAAGCTTCAGACGGAACCACAAGGCATCGGTAGTCCGGTAACTGACACGAGCGCACGGCGTCTAAACAGCAGCCAGATCTCCCGATAAGACTTGATCTCACGTTCCATCTCGAACTCGATCTGCGCCTTCATAAGCAGAAATTCATCTTGTGCCTCGTGGGACTGCAGGTCACGACGAATCTTGATAAACTCCCTGCGGCCTTCCTCAACTTTTCCGCTGCGGATGAGCTGGCGAGGCGAGTTGGGCATGAAAGTGGCCAGCCCGATGAACAAAACGACGCCCCACGGCACCTGGATGCCCAGAGGAAGACGCCATTGAACCGGTCCGTAGGGCGCATAACCGCAAGCCATTCCCACCCAGTTCGAAGCCATGGTACCGAAGGATATGCCACATCCGGAAATCCCACCGATAAGGCCTCGTTGGGAGGGGAGCCGAAATCTCGCTGAGATAGATCGGAACGGTGGCGACGAGTCCTCTAGGCTCATTATCAGCACAAAGTCTCTCAGCAGGTTGGCTGAATTACACATAGAACAATATCTGGCTTACCCAACAGCAGTACCAGCAAGAGCCCGTCCTGCCAGGAACATGCCAATATTGACAGAGGCGGTCTGAATGACGGTGCCTATGGTGACCACAATACACATGACCTGCATGAATCGCACTCGTCCCAACTTATCGCCGAGGATAGTCTGTGCCAAGGCACCGATCACCTCTCCGGCGATGTAGACAGAGACCACCTACGTTGTTTTAAGTCAGCTATATGAGCGGTTGGGTTCAGGGCGGACTTTTTTTTTCTTTTCTGCTCTCACGCACAGCGCCGGTCAACGCCTTTGAGGGGTTGTTCATGTATTGTATCCAGCTGTCATGGGCGATCGCTATGAGACGTGTTAATTTATCGTGCTTACTGCAACAAAGCGTTCTGGTAGGGTGTGCCTAACTAGTTGTCGCTATGCCGGTGTCGAAGCCCTGTCTCTGTCAGCACAATGTGCGGCATAGCAGCCTGATCGAGCACAGGTTCTCACAAATAGAAATGTTCCGATTGCCGCGAACAACGCGACGCAGAATGTATATAGCGATCCCATATTTGCGACAGTCCGGCTTGAGAATCAACAGGACAAACCAAAGAGAGAGAGAGAGATCTTAGTAAACAAAGCTGTCCAAATTTGGAGCAGCCGTCGGACTCGGGGTTTGACGCAGCAATGGGGCGGGCATCGATTGCATCAGCACTCGAGCGCGCCAGGGAGAAGAAGGCCGGCGAGGTTTTCCTTTCCTTAACAGTAGGACGGAGGAACAAGGAAAGTTGTTGAGACGCAGGTTGGTTCTCAGGTAGCGTCGTCAGCAGACCACACATTGCTTCAATGCCCCCTCGACATCGGGGAGGGCGACTCGTTGGAAGGGTTGGTGGACTAGACCAATTCAGGACCCAGATCATCCAATTCCCCCACAGTCGCCCCCAGGTTTATTTGTTTTTTGCCGTTGCGGCGCCCACAATTTCTCCCAGGATTATGACACATTTGCGGGGGGAAATACGAAGCGTTGGAGGAGGGGCTGGAACAGACAGTGGGTGCCGTTGGTACGCTCATCGGTCCTGGATTTAAAAGTGGCTCAAATAAACAAGTAACCAGAAACATATGATCTGTTGTAGTTATCCTGGTGCCTGCGATTTGTGTCTCTGGTGTTCGAACGAGCAGTAAAACACGTATAATATGCAACGTACATATCATAGTAATAGGTCACGCATTTGTGACCCGTGCAATAGTGCTACCCTGACGTGCATTCCCTGCAGCCTGCAGCTTGCTCGCAGCTGGCTCCACCGATTGTCTCGGAGCAATTTCTCGAGCCTACGAGCGGTCAGTGTCCCCTGACTCGCCCATCACGGGGGTCTCCCGAGCGAGGGGGTGGAGGGGGCAGGTCTTTGACCAAATCAACAAATATGGTACAGGCGGATTGGGAACCCGGGAGGGGGGACAAGGGATACACAATATAGCATATAATGCGCCGAGATCGGTACTAGTCGACATCCCAGAAGGGGGGGTTATATCTCTTGAGGCAAGAAAATCACCCACTCCTCCGTATGAGTATTTCAGACTCAAATGCTATCATTGATAAGTATGTTGGTCATCAAGTATTGCTGCGAATATAGTCGACGAGCCTCTTGATGTCGCTATGGCTAGCCTTGCAGCAGCCACCTACAAGGATTGTGCTCCATCTCTGCCTTCTAGCCGTATCCAACACAATCCCTCCGAGGTGCTGCTCCCACGGAATCTAGTAGTAAAGTTTATACGGTCAGTGCTCATCTTCTACAGATCATATAACTACACCGCGGCGGGGGGGGGGGGGGCGCCGTCAACATACCCGCTTTTGCTCTTGGCCGGCGGGAAGCTCCCATCTCTGCGTGCTTGTATTATAAACCTCGCCATTTGTACCGTCTGGGTAGAGAACCAGAGCTGGCCACTCTATCAAACTGCCAGCCTTGACAAGCCGAGAGACTGCGTCCTCGAGTTTGGTAATCAAGCCCTCGAGCTTGTGCATCTTTGTACAGTTGATGCCTATTCCCCATGGCTGGACCATGGACTTGGCAGGGACGAGCATCGCGTCCACTACCTGGTCGATGCCACTTCCATCAGGCAACCGGTCGCCTTCGCCCGGGAATACGCACGCGATCCAACAAGGCTTCGATGTGGTGAAGCTGAACATTGCTCTGCGGACCGCACTGATCTCGTCGAGCCTAGGCAGCGTCTCGCATGCCACATACGAAGTCCTGCCTACGATCTCGTCGCCCGTAAACAGGGATAGTCGCTCGACCCACCAGCTGAAGAGCTTCTCCTGGTTATTGTGCGCGTCGTCATAAGCCCCGCTATATTCCTGGCCTGGAATCATTGTCGAGCCATACGGGCCGAGACTCAGCGCCAGCTTCGCGTTTGGCTTTCCCTTTGCCTGCTCCGCAATGTCGACTGCCGCCTTCAAAAACTGGGGAATGTTTGGGGTGTCGACACCTTCTGGCCACTGCTCTGTCTTGGTGGCGGCGAATCCAGGGATCGAGACCTGATATGTTGCAGTTTCGATTATGTCGACTGGGACCTGACCGAAGTCACTCTGGCAGGCGAGCAATGTGTGAGGGTCACTGACGAGAGGGTGAGAGGACCACAGCGGCGTTGTTGTGTGCGAGAATTTGAGACCATATTTATCTTCGAGGGAGGTGCCCAACCCGCCGTCCATAAAGATGACGGGCGTATCTTTTGCCATGGTGAAGAAATGTCGTCAGTCTTTGCCAAGTGGTCACGCAGTGGTCGTTGACATGTCAAAAACTCTCAAAAAATGACAGTAACAATTTTCGTACGCTGCCGTTTACGGAGGTGGCCCGCCGGAAGCGCAGCCCAATTGTACCCTGGTCCATGTTCCCGGACCGAAGCCGAGGTCTCCGGGTGGACTCTGGAAACCTAAAGCATTTGAGACGTTATCGACCGTGAAAGGTACCATAGTAGAGATCCGCCATTAGCCCGCGAGGGTCTTGGTCTAATGAACATCTTTAAATAAACTCGTCCAAATGGCTGAGTGCTTCCAAACCACATCTAATTGAGAGTCCCCAATTACTAATCAGGCTTAAACCTTGGCCCGTTACAATGAAAAGGGGGGGGGGGGGGCGGGGGCGGACCGTTAACAATTATACTTTAACAGTTTACAGTGCTACTTATATGCTTCATCCGAGCTATAAGTCGGCCTTTGATCATTACTAAAGCTCCCCTCCGACTTCTTATGTAATCTTTGCGTCTATCATGTCGTTCGAGACGGGAAGGAATCCTGCATTCACTCGTAAGATCTTTCTAGGATCTCAAGTACTCTTTGACCTTCTTCCCCCATCTAACGGCTCCTTTGTATGTCCACATTCCTGGGGCATTTCCCTCTTTGAGCCCATCAATGGCTTCAGCCAGCTCAGAACCAAGTCCTTCAGCCTTGATTTCCTTCAGTGTGTATAGATGCGTCTTGAAGGAGAAGAGTATCGCTCTCGTCTTTGGGAGGCGACTTAGCGTCTGCAGCTCAACTCTCAGGCGAGCCTATCGCTGTCAGTACCGTGGATAACGTGCCTCGTTCCGCACTGATTAGGGATCAGCTATCAGGAACTCACCTTCTCTGTGTCGATGTCCTCATCGTGAGTAATAGAGTCGAGATCACTTTCGTGGACATGGTTTGTTGAACAGTTGAATAAAATAGGCGTATCAACAACTGACCACTGTTATCATAGAATCAGCATTTGTGCCTTTCAACCATCACAGCCATCGAGTGAACTCACATTGATCCGCTTCACGTTCCTGCCAGTCTCAAGCCGGCTAAAATACCTTTCCATGCTTGGGCCGATCTTGTGGTAACTTGGTACCGGCTCATGAATCTCATCAAGCAGCTTATCTAACTTTTGAGACGGATCAAACCCGGAGCAGTAGCAGCACACGTACGCCACGCTGCGATGACCCTGATCAGTCTCATGAAGGAGAAACATATCGTCCTCGACGATTTCGCCCAGGATTTTAAGTGCCTCGACTGGATCTTCCGGTGGCGATAGCTGATATTTCATGGCTGTGGCCTTGTTGTAGAAGACGCCGTGGTCTTTGTCAACGACAAACATGGTCGGATATCGGTGTGGAAGATACTTCGACATGAGATATGAATATAGCTCCTGTACAGCATCCTTTCCTTGGCATACAGCTCCCACGACAGTTGAAGGGTAGGTGGCTATCAGCTGTCGTCTTTCCGTAACTCGTTCTTTGTAATTGCGATCCATGACAATCAAGTCCGCCGGCGTGGAGCTTTGTGTACCTGTGCCGTGATGATCAGCCTTTGTCACCTGTTTTCTTCCTTCTTCATACCGCTCGCATCGAAATAAATATCTTACCCATAGTAATGAAGTACTTGGATTTGAAGGGCCGAAGCGCCAGAGGCTCCTTTGTAGCCCAGTTGAATGACCTCATGGACCCGATGGAACTCATCGGACAAACCGGGGATCCGCCGTCCTTCTCGCTCGCTGTCTTCGCCTCATCCTCCTGGACCTCCTATTAGATTTAAACTCAACTATATAGCCTGGAAATCACTCACAGTACATTTACCTCGCAACCAATTTGAGGCGGCAAATATTAAGGCGGCGATAAGCAAGCACAACGTGATCATGGATAACATGGTCAAAACGGATAGGAGAGTGTCAATTGGAAATATGAACGACAAAGGTAACGATATTCGATATAGTAGGAGTGTATGAGATCGCAAGCAGCATGGATCAGCTCAATGTATATGACGTGGTATAAGGAGGAAGCGTATCAAGGACGGAGGTCAGCAGGGCGAAGCAGTATCTCCGCTTGCGGTCCGGACCGGCATATCACAGAGCGGAAGGCGTGGGGTTGGCTTCCGAGACCGGTTTTTACGTATGATGCTTAAGACTATGTATACATTTCACTTCTGTACAGGAAGCCTTCGTCATCACCAAAGAATCACAAAGACGTCACGTCTCGAGAAGCCACCTTTGGCGATGGTCAGCCTCAAAAATCGAGAAATATTGTAGCCAGATCTGCTCGAGCAGATACTAGCAGCATACCAATTTCTGCGTTTCGTTGATTTTCCAACTTGTCAAAAGAATGAGCCCCATGGAATCCAGGCTTCGTCTGAGTGTGTTATCAATTCATTATACCACCGAGGCCACCAAAGAAAGGACAGCCTTTGTCTGCATGATCCAGCCCAATATCCCGGGTCTACCTCGTCTCTTCCCTGCCCGATCAATCGTTCTCCACCAAAGATGTTATCGAGTCCATCATCGGTGGCTTTCCCAATGTCGACATATCTGGCTCGGGCAATCCGCACTGCACTTTGACGCTGCGCCAATTTCCACCGACCGGTCGATCCTCTGGCATGAATGCCATGGTATTCATGTATGACCGGCAATTTGTCTCTGCGTAGACGCTCGCCTCGCAGACGTCCGCCTTGTTGGCGAGAAATGTCGCACAACCCGACGACTGGAGGCTCGGAAAGTTGTAGCATTGCGGTGTGGTAGGGCCGTCTGAGGGTGATGATTTTGGCATATTCATGACTGCGATGACGCCGCCGCGGCATGCTTTTGGCCCCTCAGAGCCACTGTAAAACGTAGCCTTGATCGGAACTAGCGGTTCATCCTGAGCCGACATCGCGTCCTGTATCGATACCTGTCCGTCGTCTTGTTGGACCTTTCCAGCCGCGCCGGTCCCCTCTTCAGGGGGCTTTATCTCCGACTCTATGGCTTCATCCACCACTCGATCGCCATCCTTGCCGTCTTCAGTATTCTTTGGCCCGTCGTCTGCACCGGGATCGGTTTGTGCTAGCCCGAGGCCAGAACTGTTCGAGTCATCATTCGCTGGTGCAGTAACATTCGCACCTGCGACGTCTTCTAGCACATCGCTCCCAACCTTGCTCGCGATAGTACTATCACCGATCTCGAAATCAGGCTCCCCGAGCCCAGCTTGCCCGGCCTGCGTTGCATTTCGACTTCCACCAGAGACCTCTGTTAATCTCAAAGAAGCGTTCTCTGGTCGTCTCAGCCCTGTAAGTCTCGGTCGTGCTGCCAGCCAGCTCGCAGTGTACAAGATGGCGGCAATGAGAAAAATGGTGAGAAGTATGCCGAGGACAACATTGCGACGAGCCCACTTCTTGAGGCGAGCCAGTCGAGAGGCCGGTGGCCCGTAGTCTTTCTCCAAATCAATATCGAAATAATCCGGTTCTGGCAGTTCTTCAAGACGATGGTATTTTGTTGATTTCATTGCGACGAGGATGGAAAGCCGCACAGGAACGCTGACCTGGAGTATGTTGTCTTGTCTCGACGTGTAGTGAAGACACAATTGAGATGTGGAATCAACTCGAAGTCCAGCAATGTTGTTTTGACCTCTTGTCCTTGGCTGAATCTGCCAAGGTGTTTCATAATTGCCCCGAAACAGAAAGACGGGAGCGATCGGCGGGAGCGCACCAAACTTTCGACGTTCCGACTGCAGACCCACTCTCCCGGACCGTCCTTCGCCAGAACATAAGGATTTTGCACATAAGAATCGACAGCAAACGGCAACTTGGATGCCTACAGTCAAGACAGAGGCTCAACAGAAGCTCTGAGACCCATGTCCATATCTGACACCAGTCTGTAGGCTTGTGAGCCAGACATAGTGGCTCGGCACCAACATCGAGGATTCGTTACTAATGATACAGGCTAACCATTACTCCCTACCACTCTTTCATGGCATCCGAACGCACTTCCCCAGTGAGCTGCTATTTTCGAAGCGAGACCTGGTGCTTTGGTGTGCTGAGGACCTTTACTTATGCGACGGTTGTTGCGGCTTCGGTCGCAACTTTCCCATCAGCCCAGACTACTTCCTCGGCATGAACTACGTGGGCATCTTCTTCCTTCTTTTCCAGCGCTCGTCCGGATCGGCCAACGCAAACATGCTTGCGGAACTTCCTAGCAGGCACGCGAGCCTCGAACTTCATTGATGGAGACAGTCAGCGTTTGTTCGGGAACTGCATGCACCATGCGCTGGGCTTCAAGGACGGGCATCTGGAGATAGACAAGACATGGTGAAGAGGGGGGAGGGGAGAACGTACCATCTCGTCGACCTCCTCGAGAGTACGGTCCTTGACCTCGGGTAGGAAAAAGTACACCCAGACTCTGCATCGCCTATCAGTCAAGGTACCACTTCGTTCTTTTGTGAAAAAAACTTACGCGCCAAGCCAACACGGTCCTACCCAGATATATCCATATTTGGGACCCCAGTTGAGTGATTGCGGGTTGATGAAATACGGAGCCGTGAATGTTGCCAACCATGCTGCGAGGAAGGCGATAGATGTAGCGAGGCCGAATGTGTATGATCGCAGCCGTTGCGATGGGAGCTCGCCGCCTGATATCCAGGCATAGGTGGCCACCATTCCCTATGTGCAAGGCATTCAGTCAACCCAAGTCCTCGCCTCAAAGCTCCCATTCTGCCTCTGACGCCCGCAATACATTTGGTTGCAACTTACATTGTACCCAACGATATAGACAACCGAGAGACCAACTATGGCTCGCCCTGTTGACACCGTACCGGGTTCGATGGTGTAAATAACGGCGGTCAGGAGCTGTGTAAGCCCACAGATGAACATTCCGATGATGAGGAATACGCGACGGCGGCCGATATGAGTGATCACTGCGCTATTGACCAGAATGGCAATGACGCCCACGGCAGTGAGGATGCACGAGTTCTCGAAACTATTACCGATATTCGCCATCTCGAAGAAGTATGTGCCGTAGGCTGTATAGTGTTAGTAGAACATCATCAACGGCAAGAGAAATGTCACAGGCCGGCAAGGCGGCGGAGGGGTGAACGTGCCGATCATGTACATCGCCCCGGAGGCTCCTTGCAGAGTGATTGCCAAGACAGATAGTATAGTCCGTCTCCGATCGACTGGGTTGTTGAACATGTTCATGACACTGGCGTTCTCCTTGGTCTTTAGGTCGCTATCAAGTGCCTCCTGGATATCTTTGAGCTCTTCTTCAGCCTCTATCTGGCCGTAGGGCCGGTGCCAGAGGAGCGACTTCAGAGCCTTCTCCTTGTTTCCGTGTTCCAGTAGCCACCTTGGTGATTCAGGTATGAACAAGAGGCCAATCGACATGATGACAGGAACGATGAAGACCAGACCGAGAGGAATGAGGTAGGACTCGCGCGTTGTAATCTTCGAGGTGAAGTTGTCAACGATCGTGCCGACCAGTGTTCCCACAGAGGTCCAGACTTGGAAGGAGGAGATCATTAGACCTCGATATCGGGCTGGTACAGACTCCTACAGGGAGAATACAATACTGATTAGTGTGCATTGGTACAGAAGTGGACTGCATTGATCCATCTATAGATGTGTTGAGCATACCTGGATATAAAGCTGGGAGAATGTCATAAACATTCCGTTTGCCAAGCCGATGACAAGACGGCCGACGTAAATGGCACCGATGTTGGTAGTCGTCATCATGATAATATTTGAAACCGCACAGAGGCCGGCGGCGGACCAGATGCTTCCCTTCCGGCCCATAAACGTGGCAATGGGGCCTGCGAGCGAAGAGCTGAGGAACGCTCCCAGCGTCATAAGCGAGGAAATGAGTTGTTGTCTCTCGGTAGATATGTTCCATCCCGTAGCGACTGCTGGATCCGAGTACCCAAATATCTTGTCTGTGTGTTAGAGTCACAATCGAGCAAAGAGTGGTGGTCGGTATAGAATCTTGCCTTGAGGAAGCCGACCATAGCCTGGAGACCGGCAATCAGACCAAAATCCAGCCCTGTAGAGAGCCATTGTCAGCCTGTCTTGGTCTTCGCATCTGGGGTTTGTAGGTGGTGACTGTGCGCATACCGTACTGGAACGGACACATGGACACCAATGTGCACGCGAACAGGCATTTCCAGTGATCCTTGATAGTGTATGTCTTCCTGGTGGACAAATTGTCAGAAGAGCTTCGTGGCGGCCCCTTTTCGGTCACGACCGCCGTCTTCGTCACGGACGCCATGATGAATAGTAATTAATGGTAGAAATAATAAAGTAGATAGATGTCTCAAGGATTCGATCCTCGGGGCTTTCACGTAAGGTTCTGGAACTGGTGGGGCAGTGAGAGGAGAGGATGTCAGGCACCTTTTCAATGTTGTACGAATGGACCAGCCCTCCTCAATGGGTCAGAGCAGACACCGAGACGTGCAAAGCGAGGCCCCAGCCATTACAGGGATGCCAGCATCAACCGAAGACCAGAACACCACGCCCGTTTTGGCGCTCCCAATCATCATCTACCACTAACAAACAGCCCTGTCGAAGCGGCCAGTGTGCTGCGTGACACTCGTTACACCGTTAGCAGTGACATTGCGCAAATACCTTGTCATTGAGGGCGAGCAGCTTCAGGTGGCGGGCACGCGTGGCACAGTACTCCATCTAACCAGGGAACCCGCATGTTGCATTGCAGCTGGCACAGATTGCATTCTTCCTTTTCAATGGCCGAACGGCTTGCCTCGCCAAATAGGAGAAGTGCCGATGTCGAGACTTGCATGAAGAACCAGAGGAACCTACAATTGCCATCCGTCATGATTCCAATCTTTTCCGCAAGGCGTATAGTGCAGTGCCGAAAACCTGGGGTAAGACAAGGGTTGAACCTTACATGGTGATCTTTCCCCTCGGCCGGGCTTCGGTGGCTGTCATCCGGCCCTTGTAGGTTTGATCCCGTGCTGCTCCAGCTTGTAAATAGCGCCCCTGGCTAGTCCTGGCGGAACTTCTCAGACCCGTTGGTACAGAGTGCTGGGGCATCGCGGGTCGTGATTCTGGCTGTTGACAAGGCACGATGTTTTTCCCTCGCCAGCCAATCCCATCACTACATGGTCGTGCGCCGCCCCCAGCTCTTGTGCACGAGCAAGAACGAAGAGCGGCTTGCCCGGCAGAACAAAGCTGTATCGATGGTTAAATCTCTCAAGTAAACTCGATGTGCTGTCAAAGTGGGGACGGTAGAATTAATATCCTGCCAATGGTGCGTCCCGATCTGCAAACTATGTTTCATGCTGCAGGTGTCTTGGTTATTGCGACAGGTCAGAGGGAATCCTACCATCAGGACCACAACACCTGCCGAAACCTTACTGTAGGCAGAACCTCGGCTCCGTCGATGTTCCCGCTTCCTTACTGGTTCCCGCGACGCCCGCCAATGTTTATTGTATAGAAATGATGAACCTTTGTTCAGTAGAAATGATACTATTGCCCTCACCGTGTACCTCACCTGGAGGAACGATCCAACTGCCCAAGTTTCTCCTTTTGCCATTCATACCAAAATTGTCGACAACATGGCTGAGTCTAAGCCGCGAACAGGAATCAAAGTCGCGGTTGTCGGGGCCGGGTTTGGTGGCCTGACGGCAGCTATAGAATGTCATCGCCAAGGACATGATGTTGAAATTTACGAGTCTTTTCCCGAGCTAAAGACTCTCGGCGACATTATCTCATTTGGTTCCAACGGCGCCCGGATCTTCTACCGCTGGGGCAAGTCGCGGGGTGAGGTTACGGACCGGTTGCGGAAGCTGAGTATCGACCTGAGCCGATATGGATTCCGCATCCACAAATGGGACACTGGCGAGGTCATGTTTCATCAAGAGACGCCAGAGCGAAACCCAGAGACGGCCATGCTCAACGGCCACAGAGGCGAGCTGCACAAGGTTATTTTCGAGCATGCAAAGGATGAACTCGGAATTCCTATCCATCTCGGTCAGAATGTATCGGAATACTTCGAGAACGACGATCATGCTGGCATCATTCTAGGTAATGGAGAAAGGGTCATTGCCGATGTGGTTGTTGGTGCAGATGGAGTGCGATCCAAGGCCAGAGAGCTTGTTCTTGGATATGAGGACAAGCCCAAGCCGTCTGGCTATGCAATCTGGAGGGCATGGTAGGTCTCGGATGTTGCTAGACTGCTTCCTGCGGTTCTCAAAATTATGGCAATGAGTAACTGAAAGTCATCCAGGTTCCCTAGTACAGACATGATGAAGGACCCTCGAACCAAAGAATTTTGCGAGAATGGCGACACCTTCAATGGATGGATAGGTCCGGATGTACACTTCCTCGTCTCGACGATCAAAAACGGCTCGGACTGCTCCTGGGTGCTTACCCACAAGGATGAATGCGACATTGAGGAGTCGTGGTCATTTCCTGGGAAGATCGAAGATGTCTTCAAAGTTCTCGACGGATGGGACCCCATATGCAAAGCCATCGTGGAAAAAACCCCGTCCTTGGTGGACTGGAAGCTTGTTTATCGCGACCCATTGCCGACGTGGGTCAGCAAGAAACAGAGGATCTTGCTCCTCGGCGATTCTGCTCATCCATTCCTACCAACCTCTGCTCAAGGAGCGACTCAGGCAATGGAAGACGGCGTTACGCTTGGAGTGTGCTTACGCCGGGCTGGAAAGAACCGTGTACAGGCCGCTCTCAAGACACATGAGGAAATCAGGTACGTGCCAGGTCTATTATGGGTGCTGGGGATGATCAAGCTCGAGACTGACCTTTCCTATGTAGATACGAACGTGTAAGGAATGTGCAAAAGACAGGCGAGACGACCAGAGACATGTGGCACAAGACGGACTGGGACAAGGTCAAAAACGATCCAGCCAGCATTGGCTTTCCCCGGGAGGATTGGATCCAACTCCACGACGCCGAAACACACGCAGAAAATGTGTTTGACGAAGTATTCCAAAGACACTCAAACCCGTCAGACTCGATCGGGACGATCGGGGGGAACGAGGAGCCCAACTTGGCGCGAGTCGACATTGTGCAGCCGATTGTGAATGCTTGAAGGCCATAGGCACACGCCTCGTCTCGGCGATTTCGGCATTTACTGCAACTTCACTTATATGACTCCGGGTTAGACCGCATTTTACATTCATCATCCACTCCTTTTTTCTGTAGACCTGGCCTTGCGCGCATATAGAAGGGGACGACGAGATGGCATGAGATAGAAGGATGAGATAAGAAGGATGAGAGAGGCGCCTGAGTACATGAACAAAACTAGAGCATCCCGATTATGCATCCCACCTACTTCCACTTTCAGCCGCTTGGTAACTTCAAGCCATACCTGTGACTTATTCGTCGAGTTATTTTGTTGCAAATTCTGAACATCTTTCAACTAGAAGTCTACCAAAACGCACAACAAGTCGCTGGGAGACTGTTCACCGATTCTTGATTGAGAATGTTGACTTAGAGACTTCGCTTGAGCAGGATTCATGTACCTAGCTCTTAATCGATCACGATCAAGGAACTAGATTGTTGGTACTTAACTGATATCCCGGTTGAGGCCGGGCACTTTATTACTAATAAGGCGAAAACCCTCCGAAGTTTCGCTCTAAATTACTACAACTTACGACTCGGATAGTTTCCTACCCCCTGAGGCTCAGATCTGACACCACTTGAGTCTCGCTGGGATTTTTTGAGTACTCCAAGCCCAAAAGAGAACTGGGTCCATGTCAAAACGCTCATAGATCTTCTCAGCCAGCATTTGCGACAATGGAGGCACCCAAGTTTGCCAGGCGCTCGGCTTGCGATCGGTGCAGACAAAAGCGGCTGCGATGCCCTCGAGCCAACGACAGCAATGAGCCATGTACACGCTGTTTGCGCATTGGGGTCGCATGCGTTACTGGTACTCCCGGTATCCTCGGGCGACCACGAAAGGCGCCTATCACTATTAGTGCACAGAGCCCACCCCATGCAGCTGTTGCTTTGTGCTCGTCGCACGGAGGAATCGGAAGCGCGCAAAAAGACGATGACGTGAGCTTAAATATAGCTTTTGGACATGGCCTAACGCCAACAGAGTCGCCTGCGGCGTGGACCGTGGCCGACACGCTGCCAACCTTCTTGCACGACCTTGAGCCTCCGAGTCCTGCTCAACCCGCGCCTTCGTTGCAAGATCGCTCAATTCCGTGGCCGGCACACAACGCCTTCGAGGACCGCTTGGAGCATGCTGGCGCAGAGGATATCTCTCTCTGGCGGCAAGTTGCTTCGGGGCAGCATGCGAACCATAGTGAACAGGCTCTCCTCGATGGTGACGATACGAGCGTTCGTATAACAGACACGGGCCATGATCTCGATGGCGTCTTTGACGTTGATACGGGCGAAGCTTGTCTTCAAACATCAACGCATAACCACAAAGGAACTCCTACGATTCAGTTATCACAATTCGGCGAGAAATTGATTGAATGCTTCCTTGCTTTAGACTCCATGACCAAGCCTGGCCAGCTAGCACATGACTGTCTGGAATTGATGCAAGTCTCAACACAAACCCCAGTGTCTCTGATACTTCTTCGGACAAAGGAATTCACAGAAATCATCCAAAATCTACATTCATCAACACAATATGCAACCTCGTCAACCAACAACACCACAACTGCGACTTTCCGGCACACTGGACAAGTCACGCTCAGCACATCAACAGTTCTTTCAGTACTTGCAAACTACCTTCAGCTCATGCAAGTCTACGACTCTCTGTTTATTAAAGTTGCACAAGTTTTACCTGCAATTCCAATAGCAGGTATTGAGTCGGCCCGGGTGAAAGCAGTCTTTCGCATTGGAGAGCTACCATTGATGGAGGATGTATCAATTAAGACATATGCCAAAGGTGTTCTTAATGTCATACAGAACCATATACAGGACTTGCAGTGTCAATTAGGCCTTCCGGTCAGATACTGTCTCTCGGATAAGACAAGGCCCACCTCGAGTGGAGTATTCAGCAACATGGACTTAGCACCGCTGCTTCAAGTCGTGATGACCCAAGAAGATGTCAGGTCGCCTGGCGGAGGTGAAAGTCATGTGGAGTCGATCAGAGAAAATATCAATATGATCTTGGAATACCTGGGAAGTTAAATAAACACAAATCAGAAGACAGGCTCATGGACTTTGCAAGCCGAGAATCAACGTGTTGTCAAGCCACCACTCAGCCGTCTTGTTGTGCACTCATCCCCTTCAACATCATGCGGTTCAGCCGCGAGTGGTAAGTCCCCTTGATTTGTACGTGGTGTAGTGGTGTTGTCATCTGTGTCTTTGTCTGTCATGCCGAATTCATTATCCAACAGTTCCTTTCGAAGGGGAATCTCTTTGATCAGGATGGCAAGGAAGAATCCAACGGCAGCAAACCCTATGGCAACCTGCCACGACCGTCTCAAGCTACTGTTCAAGACGTCGGACACCTGAGTACGTGTCTCAATCGATAGCGAGTTCAAGAATTCGGCTGTAGCGGCCGAGTACGCACCACCAGCCATCAACAGTGTGGCCACCTTGTTGTCTGTAATAGCACCCGAGCTTGCTAACTGGGCGGCGCGATTGTCGAAGATAGCAGCCGCAATGGCCGTGCCCCATGTGGATCCAAAGCTGCGCATGAATGCCCAGGTACCTGTGGCCAGCGCCGTGTCTTTGTCTGACAAGGGCGCCAACACAGCAGGGAGGAGACTCGGTACAATGAAACCTGCGCCGGCAGACTCGAGAACTTGAAAGCCCACCCAAGTACCGGTGTTGGAAGTCGGTGTCAGAAGAGCGAACAAGCCAAAACCGATGGACATGATGGAGAATCCAGCCAGGAAGATTGGCTTGTATCGGCCGAACTTGGAAACAAGCAGCCCTCCTGTAATTGCGAAGGGTATGAAGATGAGGATGGTCGGTAGGAGCATCACTCCAGAGCGGTTGGGTGTTGCGCCGAGAACACCCTGGAAGTATACTGGGAGGAAATATAGAGCCCACATGGTGGTGAGGCCGTGTAGAAAGGTCAGCACGAAGGTGGTAGCTGAGGTCCGGTTGGAGAAAAGGTGGAGCGGCATCATCGGATTGGCAACGAATCCAGAACCTTCGAGGATCCCAAAGCCGCCAAGGGCAACCATTCCGATGACGAGAGGCACAATGATCTGGTACGAGGACCACGGATACACAGGGCCTGCCCAGCTCAGAGCGATCAGGACGGAACAGGTTGCTCCAACAAATACCAGATTGCCCAGCCAGTCCAGCTTCTGAACCTTGGTTGCCAGACCGTTCGACTTGTCGTAGTTGACGTGCAGGAACAAGGCCAGCAGCACCAGAGCTAATCCTCCTACGGGAAGAGCCATGTAGAACACCCAGCGCCATGAGGAATAGGTCACAATGAGCCCTCCGAAGAAAGGGCCCAGTGAGGTTCCTAGGGAGACCATGCCGAACAATGCTGACATGTAGTTGCCTCGTTGCCGTAGAGGAACCAGATCGCAGACAACCGTCTCAACCAAAACATTGATACCAGAGGCTCCAATGCCCTGTATCACACGGCTGGCGATCAGCATAGCCATGTTGATAGAACTATAGCCGCCGCTTCATGTTAGCTAACACAATGCGAACGAGTTTATTACAACCCTGCAAGGGATTTCCATGTCAACAAGGGAACGTCATCACTTGCCCGCCAGCAAGGCCACTGCCCAGAACAAACACAGCCGTCGCAATGATCAAGGGCCAGCGGCGCCCAAAAACATTGGCAAACTGTCCAAACATCGGCTGAAGAGAGGCCCTAAGACACACACAAATTCATCAGTCACGATCGAGAGATGGTCCATGTATGTGACACCGTTGGAACAATAGATTGGAGAGCATACATCGTCAAGAGATAACCGTCGACAGCCCAAATGTAGTTGTCACCTCCTCCAAGATCGGCTACAATGACCGGGAGGACCGTCGATGTTATGGTGGCTTCCATAGTCGTCAACAGAGCGGCCAATGAAGCCGCGAACAAAATGAGCCAAAACCTTGGACCCTTTCGACTCTGGCGAGCATTCTCGTGTGTCAATTCTGGCAGGTGTGTCATTGCGGAAGCGTTCTTTTTCAACTGAGAAGGTTTTCTTAGCTGTGCCAAAGTCATTCATAGACGGCTAGGATGGAATGCGAGGTATGAGCCGCGGCCAGTTCCAAACTTTTATAGAGAGGGTCTCAGCTAGTAGTCATCAAAATCAGCTTCGGAGGCTTTTCAAAGAAACCCTACGAGTGCACCAATGATTACGCGACCAATCAAATGAAGAAATTTATAATGATGCCTTGATCAATTACCTGCTCAAAATTTCCTTATGGGGTGATATAAGCAAGAAGAACTTTGTCGAATTTCTCAAATGGTGTAGTTATTGACACCTCACAGAGCACATTGGCCGAGACAGTTGTCATTCGTGGGACATGAAGTCGAATTATTGAGATTGAACGTTACTCGCTTGTGCGCTGCTAAAATACTGGCGATCCGGGTATCAGAATTGTAGGAAAACACAAAAAGAAGAAGAAAAAAGGCCTGGCCAGCAGGCTCTTGATCCTTCCTTTATCCTCAAACCACACTTTGCGGCTCCACAGCCGGCGCCATGAGCTTCTTGCCGGTCTTCTCTAGGATCCCTGCGTCCCCGTATCCCTCCTCAAACATCTTTGTTTCTTTGGCATGCTTTCTCTTCACCCACTGAAGCATCAAGGTGCAGAGGACAAACAGAGTGCCACAGACGATCAGGGCTCCGGCCTCGACAGCACCTGTTGCTCTCGCCATAACGCTCCATTCCCCATCTTTTTGCGTGTAGACCGTGATGAGCGTGGATATGAGCCCAGCCACCGCGTTGGTCGCACCAGGCAGGAAAATCCTGTTCAGCAGCCAGACGTAGTTCCTGCGCCAGCGAACAGCAAGCCACATGAGACCAAAGGTTCCGATGCCGCAGACGACAGCAGCAACGATCAACAGCGGGAGGTTCTGGATGTCGCCCAATATCGCAGAGGCATCAGGATGTCCTGACAGAGTCGGATCCTTTGAGAGATTCTGGATACTCGTGAAGGTGCCCGGGAACACGACGAAGCCTGCGAGGAGCAGCCAGCCGAAGAAAGACGCCAGGATGTTGTGAAACCTAGGTATCTTGTCCAGGCTGAGAAGCATTTCCATGTACTGTGTCTGCACCGTATCTCCTCTGTGCAGACCGTAGGTCGGCCGGCGAGTGGCGGAGGAGGCCACATTTGGGCTGGAGTTCCTCGAAGGGGCCCTTGTGCTTGTGTACGTACGACTCGAGGCATTGCGTTGCGGATATTGCCTCGTGGACCGACGAGTCGAAGCTGGGTAGTGCTCACGCCTGGTGGTAGTGCGGGTAGAGGCTTGCCGCGCAGAACGCAATTGTTCTTGTAGCGGTGTGTGTGGTTCAGACATGGTGATCATGAAAATCGTGCATGTGCCTTGAAATAGTGAGGAACAGACCTTGCTGGCGGGGCCATCAAAGAGCGAATAAGACTCTATATAATCCTTTTCTCGGCGTCAAAAGAGCTGCAAGATAAGACAAAGGGATGGCCTTGAGCTCTCAAGTGATACTCTGAATGGGTCATTGTGAACGGCCCCGGCCATTGTCTACAAGCAGGGCCTCTTCCCAGCAACGATTGGATGACATTGGCCTTGACATCATACGCCTAGTCTCTGACAGTTCATCGCCACCATTCCGGATTCTGGGGCGGCTTGTGGGACTGCAACGTCTGCTGGCCACGCTGAGAAATTTCAGGGTCCTTGCAGATTCGGCATGGATCGTCGTCCAGGAATCCTGAAATGCTTCGAGATACTTGGCACACCCCTGGCAGCATCAGCCATGCAAGATGACATATGCTCCACTAAGGAATGCTACGCTGCTGCGGGCGATAACGACATGCTATAATATCAAACTTGACATTCTAAAAGCATATCCTTACGCAGGACACCCATGATATGTATATACATGGGCGACATGCAGAAACAGCACGGGTCCGAGCAACTTTATTGTGAATAGTGATTTAGTACTAAGCTTGCAAGGCTAGGTCCTGCAAATATAGGGCGGGCTAGACTAGAGGCCATCAGGTGGGTCGCCCGGAGTGACCAAGTCACCATTGATCACACCCTACACTGTCATCTTAACATCCATCTGGTGGAGGCTTTAAGCGCTAGGCAAAACATCCTGACAACCATTCTTGAGGACAAAGGGATCGTTCTCCCGGTCCTTCTGGCGAGGATACTCAACCACGTCGCATACAGCCTCGGCCTTCTCGTCTCCATAGATCTGGGCTATCAGCGCCACCATGCCATCCATGCCTGCAGTGACCCCAGAGGTTGTCCAGATGTTGCCGCTTGTAACCCACCGTGCCTTGGCAACCCAGTGCGTATCGTCCGTCAATTTGGTGACATTGTCCCAGTAGCGCTTGTTTGTCGTGGCTTTGTGTCCTCGCAGGATGCCAGCATCTGCAAACAGCTTAGAGCCAGTGCAGATGCTGAAAATGTACTGCAGCGGCGGGTGGCCGAGGGAGCCCTGGTAGACGTTTCGGATGAATCCGACCATGGGAGCGAGCTTCTCCTCTGGCTGGATGGTGCCGAGACCGCCAGGAACGATCAGAACATCGAGAGCCGGGGCTGTGTCGAAAGTGTGTGTCGGAAGATAGTGTTGCTTTCCAGCAAAGTGCTGGCCCGGCACATCTGAACCGGGGAGAGCAGGTGTGACCGCATCCAAGGTCGCGGCGATCACGCTCAGCTTGATGTCATTATGGCCCATATGCACTGAAAGAACATTGAGAAGTTCAATCGGGCCGGCGGCATCGAGCACTTCGAACCCAGGAAAGATGAGGAGGCCATAAGACAAAGGAACTGCGGTATTGGTCCTAGCATTTGCCATGATGAAACGGAGATATGCGATCTGAGCATAAGCAATGGTAGTTTATTGATGTGCGCCCTGTAGAGAATCTACCGTGTACTCCAGCAGTCAGGCCTCTTGGTTCCTTTATACTCGTACGCCGTCACTTTTCAACGAGACATGTCGGAGCTTCCACTTACAAGGGATGGATGTTTAGTGGCGGCTGGTGCTCTCATGTTCTGAGGGCGAGACTGTTCCAAAGGGATGCCGTGTCAGATGAGTTGATAGTAGATCTCAGTAAGCATGGCATAAGTGCCGAAGGGCTACGGAGCCGGCCAGATGTCATCCCGGCCTGAGCGTTGAGAAACCTATTTGTCCTAGAAGAAAGAAGGATCACTCACCTGCCAGCCGTCTCGCATTGTACCCAGCCGCCAGCGCCAGCCGCTACGTAATACAAGTCTGTAGTTCCTCCTTCCCCTCGCGATCACCACCTCGTCGTCTTCCCGAACCGTCTACCCCATCTCGTGACAGCTGCAACAAGCTCTCGTGCTCCCTCGGCGGTTTCACAATGAACGCCGACAGTGTCGATGACGGCGTCGAAGCTGTCCTGAGATGCGAGGTCGTGATACTCGACCATATAGACCACGCCGAGAGACCGCAGGAACTCGTCACTGCGAGGGTTCCGCTCGCATATCCGAAGTTGTCAAGAAGGGGGATTGGAAGATCTTGATCTCAAGGGTCATGCCATTGGCTGAGGCACAAGAGAGATACGATTCATGTCAGAGTGGCTCGGCTGGCAGAGGCAAGATTGTGCTGATTCCTTGAAGTTGGACTGGATGAAAAATATGCGTGTTAGGAGGGTGTTAGAGTTGAAGGTGAATACGATGTTGTACTTGCATAGTTACCTCGCTGCTAAGGCGGTTTTGCAGAGTCAGAACCCGGTTACAGCGGGTCGATGGTCCTTATCAGTGCCTATCAGTGCCCGCTGTGCCCGACCTCGGCGCCGGCCCCAGGCTGTCAGTCACTGGGCCAGCTATTTCCCGGGCAGTAAATAAACATCATCCAGGCCTTAAGTTCAAATCCCTACAGGTTCCCTAGAGTACTTGTTCTTCACCAACTTCACGAGCCGACCACTGTTCTCGAGGCAGATAGCTTCCACATCAACCAGACACGCCATTTGGAAGCCCAAGATGCTGCCTGGATGCACGGTACAGCTCTTACTGAGCTCTAGCCTAGCAGCTGTCTCAGTCGCCGCCAGCTTACACCTTCAACAGCCGCTCATCGTCGAGGACCATCCTCTAAATTCTCTGGAAGCGAATCGTGACGACGTTTCGACGGCACCTTCCTACCGTGCTGGCCTTCTCTCACTCCACAAGCATCTCGTTGAGATCCCCTCGACCTCTGGCCTCGAGCACGACGCAGGTGCATTCCTGGTAGATTACTTCACCTCCAAGTCATGGAATTACGAGGTCCAGCCCGTACCGCCGAGGCCCAACACGCCGTCCGACAGGCAGCGCTTCAACGTCATCGCATGGCCCCGTTCGAACGAGGAGCACCCAAGACAGGCACACAATCCAAAGGTTCTGGTTACGAGCCACATAGATTGTGTGCCGCCTCACATACCGTACTCCATTTCCGAGGGCGACGTGACCAAGTCGACGACCATCTCCGGTCGCTGCTCCGTGGATGCCAAGGGCAGCGTCGCAGCCCAGCTCACCGCCGTAGAGGAGCTCCTCTCCTCCGGAAGCCTGGCGCCCGAGGATGTCATGGTTCTCTACGTGACTGGCGAGGAGATTAACGGCGACGGCATGAAGGTATTCTCCGCTCTCAACTCGTCATCGCTCAGCATCCGTGCCGCCGTGTTCGGCGAGCCGACTGAGAACAAGCTCGCGTGTGGGCACAAGGGCGCGCTACGCTGTGACGTGACCGCGACAGGCAAGGCCGCGCATAGTGGATACCCGTGGCTGGGCAAGAGTGCCAACGAGGTGTTGATGAGGGCCATGGTCAGGGTCCTGGACGCCGACCTGGGGAGCAGCGAGCGGTACGGAAATACGACTGTCAATGTCGGCATGATGGAGGGCGGCGTTGCGCTCAATGTGGTCCCCGCGCATGCCCAGGCCAGTTTGATGTGCCGGATCGCGGTTGAGCCGCAAGAGACGGGTCACGAGATTGTGGTGCAGAGGATCAGTGAGATATTGAAGGATGTGGACGAGGAGGCGTTGAGCCTGGATTGTCCCGTGGGTCAGGGAGTTACGCCCTGTGACTGTGATGTTGACGGTATGTCCGAACCTTGGGACCACGACTTTCCTGTTGGCCTGCCTCTTTTACTTGCTAACATCCATCCGTCACCCTGGACAGGCTTCGATACCTTGGTCGCCAATTACGGGACTGACATCCCGTATCTCGCGGGCAATCATTCTCGATATCTTTATGGGCCTGGGACTATTCATGTGGCACACGGTGACAACGAGGCGCTGACTGTCGGCGACCTAGAGACAGCCGTCGAGGGATACAAGAAGCTTATCCTACACAGTCTGGAGGTCTAAAAAGGGAACAAATCTAGGATATAGAGGGAAACACCTGTCGAGCATTTTCAAGTCTTCAGGAGGCATATGCAGATCACTGCCCGCCTACAACCTTTGCCCACCGCTCAGGCATGACCCCACTAAAATCAAACCTGCCCGCGGCATTCTTAACCACGGCACCCTTCTCGGTCACGATGGCGTCGATGAGCTCCGCAGGCGTAACATCAAAGGCCGGGTTCCACACGTTGATTCTCTGGTCGGCGATGGCCACCCTCGCCGTGGTGCTGACGTCCACGCGCCCGTCGGCGCCCACGACCGCCCCGCTGATCTGGGTGAGCTCCTCAGCCTTCCTCTCTTCGATCTTGATACCCTCGCCCGTCTCCGTCTCCAGGTCCACCGACGTCGTTGGCGCCGCGACTACGAACTTGACCCCATGGTGCCGCGCCAGCACGGCAAGCTGGTAAGTGCCGATCTTGTTGGCCGTATCGCCGTTGCGCACCACGCGGTCAGCGCCCACGATGACTGCCCCGATGTTCATATCGGCCTTCTTCAGCCGGAAGAGTGCGGCGGCCATGGAGTCCGTGATGAGGGTGGACGGGATCCCCTCGAACACGAGCTCGAACGAGGTCAGACGGCTGCCCTGGTTGTAGGGGCGGGTCTCGGTGCAGAAGGCGTGCTTCAGCAGGCCCTTGGACTGCAGGGTCCGGATGATTCCCAGGGCGGTGCCGTGGCCCGAGGTGGCGAGCGAGCCGGTGTTGCAGTGAGTGAGCACAGAGATCTGATTGGAGGAGGAGGCCCTGTGTTGCTCTGCCAGCCATGCGGCGCCGTGCTCGCCTATGGACAGGTTGGTCTGCAGATCCCTGGCGAGGATGGCCTCTGCGGTGGCGGTGAAAGTGTCCAGAACTGCATCCTTTGGCGTGGGCGTGGGAACGGCACTGGTGGTCTCCTGTGACGGCGAGCGGATGGCGGCCTTGAGGTGGTTGATGGCGTTGGTGAGGTCCACAGCTGTAGGGCGGGATTCCTTCAGGTAGTCCAGCCGGCTGTCGATGTAGGAAATTGTATCGTCCACGGATTCAGCTTCTATAATTGTATGTCAGTATTGCTACTTGCTTGTGGGTCTGTGTGTGCCCCTCCCTGCCAGTGGACGCCTTAGAGGGGTGGGCGTATAAATGAGCGCGGGGGGTAGAGAATCAAACTCAAAGGACCAGAGGTGTGAATTTTCATCGGTTTCCTTAGAACGTACTACAAGCACCCCGCTGCAGCTCGACGGCCAGCGCAAGAGCAGCGACAATGGCGATGGCCGGAGCTCCACGAACCCTCATAGACCTGATACAATCAAAGGCCTCCTCGCACGTCGACACCTCGTCGTAGTGGTGCTCATGAGGGAGCCTGAGCTGGTCCAACACGTCCAGACGCCCTCGGGTGTATTTGATGGCTTGCAGGCTGGCCATGGCTTTGAGGTGAGATTTATGTATTCGTATGTGTGCTTGAAAGATGGGTTTAGCTGTGGTCTTGTTTGAGAATCGGTGGACGTTCTGGCTCACGCAATGTGAAGTGCAATCCTGTATGATCTTGTCTTCCAAGGCGTCTCTGCTCGTCTCATTATGCCCCGCAAAAAGTTCTGCCCCTCCAAGGCGTCGTCGATGAACCCCACGTGTTGCAGGGGACCCATTCGTCCCGTGAGTTAAGCTAATTAGCATAGTGACGTGACGTCCACCGGTGCTTCTACCGAGTGATTAGTAGCACTGTGTAGTACATACATGATATTTGGAAAGTAACTCCACTGGCTTCCAACGTTGTAATAACATCATCTCGACAGCCATACACGACATCGCTTCCGGATCAGCTGCTCAAATGGAAGTCGATCGCGCACACACTCTGGTGGTCATTTATCTGAGGGAGCAAGCTTATCCGGGTATCAAGTACGGAACCCTAAGGCATGGGTGACTCTTGAGGCCATCAGTGCATAGGATGCTTCTTGTTCTCTATCTTGAAGCATCGTCTGTTGCGCATTGACAATGACAAATGATTCTAACTATAAATCCCGAAGGACGTAGACATTCATTTTACTTGCATCTGAAATACTCTAAAATCATGTAGGCTCGCGAAAGGATGATTCCCGACTGTATCATTAATAAGGTACGGACCATGAGTTACCCCTACGGCTTGTCAGCAGGGCTTGTCCCCAGGCTCAGAGACAGCGCCTTTAGTGGTCTGCAGGGGTAGTTCAGAGCCCTGTTCGATCCGATATCCGCCCGTAGCGGCGACTAGCCATCCCACGCACCTCACAGGGCCACCCAGCCACGCATGCGCTGTATCAGCCTGGGCCGCTTGGCTAGGCGGTGGATGATAAAGTATCAGAACCTCACTCAATATATGCTTTTACTGTCCCCCCCCTCTCTCTTTGTCCTCCTCTCTCACTTCCTCAGCGCTTTGCATACCTATAGCATTACTTCCCACAAATCATCCATTCATTATGGATTCAAAAGAAAAGAGCAAGAAAATGAAGAAGGGCAACACAACGGAATTGATGCCACCACATCCAAAGAGCAGCTGTGCCTGCACTGCAACTCTTCGGCGCATACGGAACCTCGACTTCACGCCCACACCTCGATCGCAGGACTACCCACCAATCTCGTCCCTCCGCCGCACTTCGCACGATCGTCTGGCCCGTGCAAGCCCCAAGCCATTCCCTGAAGAGCCTCTTCCCTCCTCCTCGCCCCTCGCTGCGCCTTATCTCGCCGACGCCACCTCTTCGACCGTCCTCTACCTCGCCTACGGCTCCAATCTCTCTGCCCAGACCTTCCTCGGCCAGCGCGGCATCCGTCCCCTCTCGGCCATCAACGTCTCGGCCCCCTCGCTGCGCCTGACCTTCGACCTGCCCGGCATAGCCTACAAGGAGCCCTGCTTTGCCAACACCGCCCCTCGCAAGATCCCCAAGCCGCCCAAGATCCCACCAGGGCTGCCAGAGCCGCCCTCGGACGTCATCCCACACCCACCACCTGGGTTCTCGTTGCCCCCTCCCGCGCAAAATGTTGTTGGCAGCGGTTTGTCAGTGGATCTTGGGAGACATAACAATGATTTCGCCCGCGAGAGGGCTCCTGGAGATCCTCAGTGGGATGGAGGGCTGATCGGTGTCGTCTATGAGGTCACACCCGAGGACTATGCGACGATCGTGAAGACGGAGGGCGGCGGCTCTTCGTATCAGGACATACTCGTGCCGTGTATTCCCATCCCGACCAGGCCGCCTGGAATCCCTGAAGATCCATCCTACCCTGAACTCCCGAAGCCTTTCCTCGCCCACACCCTCTACGCACCTCGAATTCCTAAGAAGCCTAGGGACGGAGACGACGGAAACGATGATGGCGATGATGGCGACGATGGCGACAATGATGGCCCCTTAGGCAAACTGAAAGACTGGTGGAGGCATTTGCTGCTTCAACCAGTCCGTGCCGACCCAGAATATGCCCAGCCCTCGGCTCGGTACCTCAAGCTCATCGTCGACGGCGCAGCCGAGCACGACCTGCCTGTAGAGTACCAGCGATACCTGGCCAGTCTGCAGCCATATACCATCACCACACGTCTACAGGCTATAGGGCAGTTCTTGTTCCTGGCACTGGTCTCGCCCTGGTTGATACTCTACCTAGGCCTGTCGCGGCTGTTAGCGGATGACGATGGCAAGGTGCCGATCTGGCTGGCCCTGGTCATGGACACTTTCTTCCATCTCACATGGGGCGCTTATGACAGATGGTTCAAACCTCTGTTTGGGGACGGTGAGAGGACGGTAGAGCAGGACGAGGATGCAAAAGGAAGGCCGCTGCTGCTCATGAGGCGAGAAGTGGCTGGTGACGAGGAGAAACTGGGATCTCTGAACAAGTGATCATATTTTTGTATTTAGTGCTGGATACTATGTCTTTTGTCATCACATTGGATCATCACACTCCGTGCAAGTAGAGGAACCAACATCTCTGCTTTGCATGTACGCGCCACAGGTCAACTTGTATCCGGACATTGCCAATTCCAAACCTACTATAAGGCACAGGCAGGGCCTAAATCATGACCTTATGTAGGAGTGACAGTTTGTCGTCATTCACTACGAGAAAATGGCGGTTCAAATGAAGTTGAGTTGGTCACCACAACACTGCACCGCTTGATCGAGGAAATAGGGCACCAATG
Organism: Aurifilum marmelostoma; assembly: GCA_027559495.1. Lineage (NCBI taxonomy): Eukaryota > Fungi > Ascomycota > Sordariomycetes > Diaporthales > Cryphonectriaceae > Aurifilum > Aurifilum marmelostoma. The sequence goes on along the minus strand of JAMXSV010000009.1, from coordinate 85,548 downwards.
GTCGTCATATTTGGTCCAGGCATAGTACTACTTCTTTGCGCCTAAAACATCGTATGAAGAGGAGATTCAATAGCTACTAGTGAAACTCTGTTCGACGAGCCCAGCTGAAGCCTGAGTCTTGACAACAACAGCTTTCGTGCCGATTAACTATCATCAACAGTCCAGGGCTTCAAACTATGTTCGTGCCGAGAAGTACTTCTCGTGGAGAAAATTAAAAATTCCTCAAAAAAAAATTAGGGGAGGAGGCCAAGAAAAAGGAGGTAATACGTCTGGAACTATTTTCCATTGTCCCTCAAGTGGATAAAACTAGGTAAACACAAGCACGACCCTGAGCAGGTATTGTTCTCGAGACTAATAGTGCCTTCACATGGCTAGCGAGAACAAACTCATTGAGACAGATACTATTTTGGCTGCAATAAGGCCAGCAAACCGAGACACAAGTCCCTACATAGTACAGCCCGCCGCCAGTGATCTTCAGTTTCAATACACCATAGTGTCTCCTTTCCCAGCGCACGGTCGGTGGAATCGGCCGAGCACTGCAGCGCCGATCTTCTCGACGATCTTCAAGAGGGCCTTGTCAATTCGTTTCGGACCTATCAACGTTACCTTATTATATTACTATTTCCTTTTCTCCCACCCCTCCCCCCCTTCTCTTCCCCCTGCCCCTCGCAACGGGTCAAGGCTGACAACTCGGAAACGCCCCATTTCAGGAGACACGTGTCCGCTTGTTTTGACGTGTCCTGGGTTTCTTGCAGGCGTGGCAGGGAGCTTTGATCGCTTCTGGCCCACGTCTCTGCACCTAGGTACCATGGGACAATGTTTGATTGTACGCAACGGCTTTCGTAGTGGAGATATCCGAGAACAGTCAGCCCAGTGCCTCTCTCAAGTTCTTGGGCTGCCCCCGCAATTCAGATTTGCACACGCTTTGGTCGCGAGTGCTTTTGTCGAAACTTGAAGATCGACAAGCACAGATGTCTGACCAGCATTCCCTGCAATACACCAGAGCTGACGATCACAAGAGGTCGAGACTGGACGAGTGCTGCAAAAAGCACGGTAGCAGTGTGGGCTCATCAGAGTCACCACTGCCGTGATTGGTGCTTGTTGTTAGCTGACACTCTGTTGTGCGGCGAGTTCGCAGAGGCCTTCAGGATTGCGCAAGCTTTGTGACCTTAATGTCGCTAAGAATCCGAGAGACACGAGTTGATGTTACAGTCTGGGTCCTGCATTCTGGATCACCCCGAAGGGCTGGTGTCTGAAAGTGTTTCGAGGCTCCAGTGCCCAGACACGGCTGACGACTTCTTCTGAGCAGTCTAGAAGTGGCTGGATGAAGGACTCATACGGAGGAAATTGTATAAATGTAGATGGATCTCCTCTTCTTCCGCGAACCACGATGAGGTAGAAACCCAACTCCATCATTTGTATAATCACTCAGTCTATTTCATCACTCGTTGAGCTGGCTCATTATCTTGTAATAATTTACCTATTATCTTTATAACACATATTTACATATCATATCTTACAACCACTCGTTATATCACACATCATAGCAAAGATGCACTCCAACGATGTCTTCCTCGCAATGACCACGGTCCTGGCTGCGACTGTCCAGGCCCAATGTCCTGCCGTATGGGGAACTGTCGCAGCGGACCTGAAGTCCAATCTCTTTTCGACTTGCAACAACGATACCCGGGCAGCTATCCGCTTACCTTTCCACGATTGCTACGCCGGTGCCTGTGATGGCTCTATTATTCTCAGCGACGAGTGCTCTACACGCGGTGAGAACACGCAGCTCGTGGATTTCTGCACTACCCTGGATGATAAGGCCACCGAGTACAACGTCAGCGTGGCAGATCTGATTCAAGTCGCGGGTGGTAAGCTTCCCCCTCGGATATGTCTTGATAAAGAGTGGGGCTATAAGAACAAGATTGAACTAACAACATACTGTTGCAGCCATCGCCGTGGCCCAGTGCCCTCCGGGCCCAACAATGACGGTCAAGGTTGGCCGAACCGACAACTCGACCGCCAACCCAACCGCGATCCCCGGTCCCAACACCAACGCCACAACGCTCATTGCCGGCTTCGAGGCCAAGGGCTTCACCGCCAAGGAGCTCGTCGCCCTCGTCGGCTCCCACTCCGCGGCCAGAAGCCTCGCCGGCGTCCCGTTCGACACGACCGTGAGCAAGCTGGACAGCCCAACTTACTACGGCCAGGTGCTGAACGGCACGCAGCCTGCCACGATTGCCGCCGACCAGGTCCTTGCGGAGAGCGACGTGACCAACAGCGCCTGGATCGAGTATAGAGACAGCCAGGACACGTGGAACACGGACTTTGCAGCTGCATTTGAGAAGATGGCACTTTTGGGAGTGAATGAGGCGGACCTAGTGGACTGTACGAGTACGATTTTTGGCTAGAGTGTATCATGACGCGACGAATTCTTCATAGTTTTGTATACATATATGTATATATATATGTGACGAGATATAAGGGTCCTAGCCAGTGTACGCACTGGCGATCGCTTTTGCGCGACAATATATATATCAATTATTCAAATCATTTGTGAAAACCTCGAGACAAATGTCCAATGTCAAGAGTCAATTTGGAGTCATCTTTTTCCTTTAAGATTTTCAAAAAGGGTGAACCATCTCTACCAGTTTCAAAATCCGAATGAAGGGTATCTGCAATATTGATGTAATTACAATAGGACAACTCGGGGTTGAAAGACAAGAGAAACAGCAAAAAAAGAAAAAAGAAAAGAAGAAAAAAATTCAGTTGCTAGAACATCGCTATGATCTTGGTTTCCCACAAATTTTGTCAGCCCATTCATTCCCTATGTCAAAACCCTTGAACTCCGAATGTTCTGTTGACTACCAATGAAGGAGCTCCTGTTGCTCCTTATACGAGGATCCACGGGGCTGGCAACCCCTCCTGCTCCAGCTCGAGGTAGCGCCCCTGGTCTTGTGTTGTACGCCGTCCTCGCCACACGAGGCTGTCTCGGAAGCCTCGCCATCTCCCGCGTGATCCGCCCCGATCCGCCCACGACCAGCTTTCTACTATTCTGTGCGGATGCCACAGCCCTCTGCGCATCGGCCTGGACCACGTCTCCATATTTGGGTGGTGCGTCTGGGTCGTTGACCTCAGACACGGCGTCGAGTGCCGATGTTATCTCGTCGTCGGTGTGCGCGGTGCTTGCAAAGGAGTGTACTCTGGGCCCTGGTCTTGGATGGATACCGCCTGGCAGCCTAGGCTGAGGTCCATGGATTGATGGAGCTGGCGAGGATGGCGACGGCCCCTGCGGCTGCGGCTGAGGGTAACTCAGTCCCGATCCTGGCGTCAGCGTGGCAGAAGTCCTGGGGCTGACCGCCGAGCTTCTCGTCAGGGGCGACAGCTCGACTTCTTCCTGCACGCCAATCAGACCGTCCGTGTCTTCAAGGTTCTTCAAGTATCTCTGTCTCGCCAGGCCTCGAGGACGCAGGCCCAGTGGTGGTAGTTCTGTCCCGGTCTGCCGGGACAGTTGTGATCCGATTGTCGCTATGTGTACTGCATCCAGTCTCGACCCAAACGTGGGCATCCGGTAGATGAAGACCGCTAGCACGACCAGAGCCAGAATTTCCGCCAGCATCAGAAACGACACCACTGCCTTGGACGGGTTGCGCATGTTGGGCCGGATGACAGACGTTCCGTTGCTGATATAGATCGGACGGGCACTGTCGATTTTTGAGGCGTCCGCAGTGAGCAACAACAGTGCTTCATTGACGAGGTACATGCCTGCCTCCAGGGTATCTTGGGTGCTTGTGTTGTATCCAAACCCCGAGAACCACTCTGCCACCAGTTTGCTGACGTCGCCAATTATCTGCGCGTCCGCTGTCTGGTTGTAGATTTCATCGGTGTAGTAGCTTTCCGAGGCCACGCTGGGGACCTTACCCGGGTAGTTGAGATAGCTGCAGTCGAGGTTGGCCGTGGCGAACCCATTTCGAAAATAGCCAGTGTATGACGCGAAGGGAAGGCCCCGCAGGCAAGCAGCAACAAAACCGTCTCGCTGTTCCTGTATGGTGCTGGCATTCTGGATCTGGTAGAACCAGGACTCGTTTCCCAGCATGGCGTTTATGAGAACTGCCAGGGGGCCTGGGGTGGTCTGGTTCCAGCTGTCGAAGGGGTCGGCCCCGTAGCGGAAAAGAAGAATGTCTGTCTCGTTTCGAGGATTCCTGGCCAATGAATATGAGATTCCTGAAGATGAGGGGAAGGGCCATCGTGGTTCTACTTTTTGTTCTTCCTTTTGGGGGGGGGGAGGATTTGCGAACTTACGACTCTGCAGGAGGCTTCGTAGATAAAGCCTCGACATCATTAAAGTCAGCCTCAAGCACGGCCTGGCTTGGCCAAGACTCAAGCAGATCGCCCGCATTTCCTCCGTTGTGAATATCTGGAAGCTCAAAGTAGCCCCGAGTCGTCGTGGCCACGCAGTGAACGGTGAGGTTATTCATGGCTGTCATCTCGAAGGTGGACATATTCGCAATCAGACTGCCAAATGGGATGTAGTTATCCACCCACAGATCCTCTACGATATCCTGCCGGTTCCTGTCTATTGTCCACGGGGTCTGGATGTGGTTCCCTGGAACGCAGAAGCGATTGGTGGTCTCCTTGCTGCTGAACTGTCCGGCGAGTGGGTTGTTCCCCGGACACTCGGCGGGGAAGGATGATCGAGGCACAATCTCGCACGAGGCTGTCGAGTTGAGTCTGATGGCGTGCTCCCTCAGAACCCCGGTATTGAACGACTGAGGGAACGCGCTGACGTAGAAGGGAATTGTCTTGATGCTGGTCTTTTGGTAGTAGTAAAGGGTGTTGCCCAGATCTGCAGCCCAGTTGTCGCCCTGGCCAGCACTCTCGGGCCAGATGTGGTTCAGGCTGTCCATATTCGAGAAGGTGGGCAGCTGCTCGCGGACCTTGCGGGCTACCAGATTACCAGGCGCCATAGCCAAATCTGCTGGCTCCGGGTCATAACCCCCCACCACGTACCCAATGTCCCTGGGCTTGTGGCAGTCTGCATTTCCATTTTTCGGATATGGAACATCGTTGCATGTCGCGATTTGGATCTGCTCAACGCGAACAGCCGAAACCTGCAACATCGGTATAATCATGCCTGCAGCATTGGAGAGCTCACGAATTATTAAGAAGCCTTTTCGGACATATGCTTGTCAAAAGCCTCATAAAGAAAAAAAGAAAAAAATGTCTGACTCACTCAAGACAACCAGCGTAGCACCAGCACCTGCCCACCACGTGTTTCTCTCCCCATTGATCCTGATCCAGCACTGGTCTGCCAGCGACAGCAGCTCCCGCGCACTGATCTTCTGCCCAGGACGGACATTCTGCACAAAAGCAACAGAGGCATGCGCAAGAACAGCAGTGACCACAGGGAACGCCAGCGCGGACGACAAGCAGGCCAGGATGTTGGAGGCCCGCACCCATCGTGGCACCCAGGCGATATCGTTTGGCGTGTACTGCCCATTGTCCTGGTATGATGATCCGTACCACGTCAGAGGTTTGACGTCGAGGACGCAGATCATCACCCAGGGGATGATGAGAAGTGGGATATAAAGCGCCAGTAGAATGGCTGTGGACCAGTGATACCGCACGAGGTTGGGGGGGTCCACAGGCGGTCGTCGAGGTCGAGTTCTCTCCCGGATGGAAACTCTGGGTGGTCCACCTCTGGCAAGTCGTGTGCGCGGTGTTGATGCAGACGACGAGATGCCCGCTATCCGTGTGAGGGTTTGTGTGCGCAGGCTCCGTGATGAAGGTTGTCGGCCATATCCTGCAGGAGGGTAAGGAGAGCGGGTACGGGACGACGGAGTCCGCGCGGCGGTGGTGCTTGAGGTGTTGGTAGCTGACTCGGATGGGGCTCGACGAGGCAGTACTGCTGGGCTTGAGGAAGAAAGGACATGATCCGGTTGTGCTAGTGGTAGACGAGGGGACGCCGGCGGAGTTCCTGCGCTGCTGACGGCGCTGGAGCTCGAGACGGCCCTGAAGGGCGTCGTCATGTTTCTTTGCTCCTTCTTTTTTCTTAACGCAGCGCGATCATCTGCCTTGCCTGCATCTAGATGCAGGCCGGGGCGCGCGAGGCGAGAGGGCTGATAGTGAGGGCGACAGCGAAAAGGGTCTCAGCTGGTCAGCCGCTGTGGGCTGCGTACGTAGCACTGTCGGAGGCACGGTGGTGAACGCCGGTCATCATCTGGAAGGATTTGATGCTCTCCGGCCTGGACGTATGGGCGAATACCTAAAGAAGACAATAAGAAACGCCGAGGCGTTTTTGGGCGGGGTGACTTTTTTTTTCTTCTTCTGGGGTGGTCCTCCTCCCTGGTAGCTGAGCTTCTCGATCGATCGTCTCAAGGGTGTCAAAGTATGGTATCATGCATAGAAAACGGTCCATGCAGCACATATGACCTGGAATACCGAGGACGAATGATGGTCACCAGATGACTGCAGGGCAGCTACGTATAGAGAAGCAGCCGAGGGGAACATGTGTGGACTGCCCGGGAGTCAAAAGACCTCGCACTCAAGCAATAATGCTGGCCGGGGGGTATGGATGATCGATGATGTCTATGTGGCTTCCTCTGCAACGGCAGAGAGCGTCCATGGGTATATCACTTGCCTATTTCAGGTTGAGAAATATCTTCCCGGACCTGCATGAGCGTGTGGGCACGTCAGTTTCGAGGATTCTTGCTCAGCGATTATACGCACCTCTCAAGGTCTCTTCAGAAGAAATTGTCACCCAATGATTTGGATTCATTGGATTCATTGCTAGTTAGAAAGAGTATGTCTAGCATATAATATAGCTTCGTCTCCCAACTGTAGTATGTGCCGTCCCACCGCGCCGCTCCGGCTTTCAATGAAGTAATCTCGATCAAAGGAGAAGTGAAGCCATTATTCATGTGGCCTACCCTCACAAAGTGTGCAATATTGAGCAGATTATCCTTGGGATCATAGCTGCAGGTTGAGAAAAGACATGATACCAGTCAACTTTTCGAATCCCGAGTCTAGATCTGTTTAGGAAGGAGACCGACCTCCGCTTTCTTTCGGTGGCCAGGAACGAGGAAAGTGTAGTGAGACGAAATAAAAGAAATCAGGATATCGAAAGTCTAGAACCCGTCTTGTTCAAGACTAGTTTCGAGCAAAGCTCGTGCAGAAGAATAGCAGGTCTCCTTGCGTATATGTCTTGTGCCAAAAACAGTGTTGTCGGGTGACGATACCCGCCCGGCTGTAGGTCATAAATTATCAGCCGGGGATACGCAGAGCGCCCACAATACAGTAACTGATGTAATACAGTGCAGTCGTATTGCGTACTATAATAGTCTGGTATATATAATTATTGTGAGTTCCTTATCATGATCTTCAATTTGAATATTTGTTCCATAATAAACAATCCTAACAGCCTTGTGTTGCACCATAATTGCCATGAATGTACCGACGGCGTTCTCATTGTTAAGCCTAGATGTGTAACGCGGGAAAAGTCGTTGGAATTACAGATATACAAATATCGGTTGAACAGCAAGACTCCCTCCTTCTTCAATGTCGATAATAATTGTACAGCGGCAAAGGAGAATAAGCCTCGCCAAGTAGAGAGTCCCAAAGCACAGTTCATGACTGTTTGAGGTTACAAACTACCTCGTTAATCACAGTTCTTGATGCAGGCCTCGTGGTAAAGATTACGAGTATGTCGCAAGCCTTATTGGGCGACTTTCTACCAAGAAATGTACCTCTTGAAAAGTCCCTGTGACAACATAGTATGCAATATCAAGTGGATAATGAAAAGCCTTCCCGTCCTGTACAGGTCTGTCTCATCAGGGTAAGTGAGGAAAAGTCCCATTCACCTCTCTACTTGGCTTTCTTGAGCTCCTCCGCAACAGCGACATACGAGCCATTCCTCACCTCCTCCAGAATCCCCGGCATCTCAATCTTCCACCCCAGCTCCCTCTTCGCCTTCTCACCACTTGCCCTGTTCTCGTTCGTCAGAAACATGACAAGAAAACCCGGCAGGTTCTTCTTGAGCGCCTCGTCTCTCTTCAGCGACACTGCGGGCACGCCCAACACCTCGCCCATAGCCACCCTCAGTTCTTTCATGGTCACGTTTGTCTCTGCGCTCCCATTGTACTCCTCACCGGCCCTTCCCTTCTCCGCAACGAGGAGATACAACCTAGCCGCATCGTCGACGTGCACAGTCGTCGTACGCGTGGCGCCATCGCCGATGTAGAACGCGGTTCCTGCGGCCGCAGCGCCTTCGAGGAACATCTTGACCCCCGACCCCCCGCGTCCGTAAACCCAAGGTGCGAGGCGGATGCACATGGCCTTGACGTCCGTCCCAACAGTGACAGACTGGGCGTGCTCGAAACACTTGTGGCGTGGGACCGGCGTGTTTGTCTTGATCGGGGCCGTCTCGTCTGTCTCTTTTCCGTCGGGATCCGGGAGGACGGTGAGGGTTCCCGAGGTGATGACGAGGGACTTGTCTGTGCTGTTGGAGGCCTTGAGACCGGCGACCATGGCGGTCACGGCGGGGCGGTCGATGGCCAGGATCTCGTCATAGGGCGTGTTGAAGCCCATGCGAGAAAGCATGTGGGCAAGGTGCAGGACGATGTCGGCCCCGCCTGCCTCCCTCTCGAGCACGTCCAAGGTCTCAAGGCTCCCGCGTACGGGAGTTGCGCCGAGTGCAGCGAGTTTGGCATCGCTTGTCTCGTTACGGGACAACCCACGGACCGCATATCCTTGAGCCACGGCAAACTCTGTGATCACAGAGCCGATGTACCCGGAGGCACCCGTCATAAAGATACGTTTCTGAGCCATTGAGACGTGTACTGGTAATTTTCGACAAAGCGAAATAGCTTGATGTTCAGCCCTTTGCAATTTTGGCAGCGGATAAGGATTGCACTGGAAATTGGACAGACACTGAAGCATTATGAAACCCCTTTTTTTGTAATTTCAAGGACACATTGGTTGCATTTATACTGTTCAGTAAGCCTCGTCTACATATCACGTCCCTTCGATGAGCATGCCTTCAATGTCAGACTCTACAATGCCATTCCAGGCCGGACATGTTTCCTTAAGTCCTTGTGATATTGGCTTACATATCCGCGACTAAATCCGATTTCTGCTACTTTAGGCATTGTCAGTAACAGTATAATAAAAGGCACCGGATATTAGGTCAACGGACTTCCATATTCCCAAAATCCGTTGAACTCAGCATGTAGTGCAGGGGCACCTGCATTGGCTGGTCTGCTTCCAATCCAAAGGATTGACTTGTTCAATCCTTTCGGTTTCGGAATCGTAAAACAATTTGTTCTCATGACCTTCCTGTCCTTACATTCTTTTTCAGAGACTTGTTCACAACACGTCGCCCGTGGGTGGTTGCGGAGGTGGCCTAGGCTCTCGGGCTCCTTGGGCATCCCTTTGACATTGTGGTATCATCGAATCAAGCTAATTACAGGCTCAAGATCTGAACCAGATTGTGACGTTCTCGCTGATGCGTCGAAAGCTCGCCCACAGACCTTTGGAAGTAATGTAATCAAAATCACTGACTCGGAGCATCCCTGGCAACGAGACAATCACGCAGCCTGACGGTGCCGGATGCATCACGGGAGTGGTGGAATAAATGTGTGTATAAGACAATTCAGCCCGCCGCCTTGTCTTGATTTTCCCGTCCAGGGGCGTGTGGCCCTGTAGATCTCGGGGAAAAGGCCATAAGTATCTTGTAATGAAGGTTCATCACTAGATGTGGCGTCACCTGACGAGCTTATGCCCGCCACGGCCCGCTCAAGATGAACTGCTGTTGATTCTCCAGGGATAGCGTTCTGATCTAAGCTACAAGCGCTGATGAGTGCTTGCGAACATGTTTGAGTGCATACATATAGCAGATGTCTTTTGCGGCTGGCGGAAGTGGGCAGGGGTTTTGCGATCACCATGTATATGCACATAATAACACAATAGCAGAGTGTGTATGTCTGTGATTGGGGATCGCATATCTGGGGATCGCATATCACGATGAGCTGGGACAAGGCATGATAAAAATAGCAGCACAGACACGGGCCAACACTGGCATAGTTGCTAGCTAAGTAACTCCTTAATTGCCCAGGCACTCCTAGGCACGCTAGGTTCCCCCCTACAGGGTATGCAGTAGGGGTCTAGCCTGGCGCGGCTTTCGAGAGATGGTTCCCACGTTCCGTAATAATCGGGCTGGATTCGTCCATGCACTAGACAGCCTAAGCTAACTAACGAGGACACAACGACTCCGCCATCCCTCCCGTCTGCACACTCTACCGAGATAAAAGGCCAGACATGACTTCTGAAACACAAGGAGGAGGGGCAAGAGAGAAAGCCTACATGATGTGGTCAGACTGATGCTGTGCACGGGTAGGGCCGCCGCGGGAGCTGCATTGGTTGCGGCCAGATAGCCAGAGAGTGTGTGGTGTGAGGGTGGTGTAATAATTTTTGACATGTAATAAATTCTGTCATATGGGGATGCCTGAGCTTGACAAGTGCCGCAGTTCCCGCTCTGCCGCTTCAAGCACGGTGGAGGGCGCGGCAAGAGAAAGCAGCTCAAAAGGTGGCGGTGGCGAGGAGTAGTTAGTACCAAGTAGACTGCGGCTGCAGGGTATCTGGGCCCCATAATTCGGGCGACCACACGATGAGCCATTTTCTCTCGCATTGAAGTAAAGGAGTTCAAATAAGATGTTGTTACCTTGTACACCAGAATTAAGCACTGTAGCATTTTCGGCCCGCCGCCAGCACGACGGACGGACAAAATGGGAAAGTCGAGACAGACGGTGAGCAAGAAGCAGGATAATTCGATCGTTTGCGGTTCCAGATATTATGTCATAGCTGAGATATGCACGTCGCAAGTCTCGCCAGTCGAGATTCGTCGCCACAGCTCGTGGGTGGGCTTGGTGGGCTGCGTGTTGCGTCAGGCTGCTTTGTTGCCCTTGATCGTCCACGCCCCCCAGTCACTCTCACCCTGCGCCATCAATGCCCAGATCCGATCAGGACCCGCTCGAGACAGAGTGTGTGTGTGTGAGAAAGAGGGGGATGGAGGGAGAATTGAGAGGCACAGAGATAGGTGAGAGGGACTGGCAGCAAAACCAAACGCGGTCGTCTCGTCGTCTCATCCGAATTGACTTGATTTTGGTGGGGTCAAACCCATATGCCATGTCATCAGTGCAGTTCGAGAGATGGCAAGAGTCATGGCTTCTGTAAGAGGGCCGAAGGAGGGGTTGAGGTGGGAAACCTATTCTGCTGTGGTCTGGTCCCCTCGCAAAAAAAGAAAACGGCAAGTCTAGAATCGTACTGGTGTGGGTAACGCATAACCTAGGGTGGTGGTGGGCACCCTGAAACGCTTCTCCTCACCATAAACCCCTCCTTCTCACGTGGAACTGTTAGTACTGGTACTGGTGTTGGGAGAAAAGAGAAGAGGGTGACGCTGGACCTGATCCAGCAAGACGAGGGGCAGGCGCAAGTAAAAGCTGCAGGGCCTGCAGTGTACCGTGGGGGGTCCTGTCAGGCTGTACCGCACCGCTATCCCCAGTGCTACCGCAGCGCCGCAGGACCCCGTTTGCAGGGCACCACAACGTACCTACCCGACCTTCTCCGCCCCCCATCCACCTACCCAACCGCAACATTCTCGTGCTTGCCGCTTAGCACCTGCTTGTGTCATCCTGCTTTCCCCCCCAAACCAGGCCCTGCCCATGCCCCTCGTGCTAAGGTTGTGCTGCTTGTGTCCCAACCTGGCACCGCCCTAGATCGAATTCTTGATTCTCTCTTCATCCTCCTCGTCGTCCTCCTTCCGACACACACACACACACAACCAACCCCAAAACCACCATCGCCGCTATTCCTTTCCGGCAAGGAGGTCACACATTGACAATCTCCTCTTCGCCCGCCCTCACCTTGTAGGTTTGAGGTCTTTTCTGGGGAGAGAACTTATTTTCTTTGGCATGCTTTTGTCGGTCTCAGCGAGTCCTTGTTGTTAAGATATCGTTCTGGTATGTTGAGTATCTTTTCCTTATCTCGCCATCCGGCTGGTGTCATGATGATGACGATGATGGCTGGTTCTGGCCTGATTCGATCTGGCATGTGCCTGCCTCGTCCCTTGCTGTTGTTCTCTTTATGTCCATCGCGTGTTTTGTTTCCCATCCATCGTCCCTTCCTAGCCTGGCGCCAAATGCCATCACTGCACCTGCCGAGTAGGGGGGAACAGAAGAGCAGGGAGCGACAGAGGAGGACATCAGAGGTGGAAGAGCTGTTTTCGCGCAAACCACGACATCATCGCCCTACTGCCCAAGCGCTTGTCGCCGAAGCCCTCGCCATCCCCCGCCTGGTCTGCACGACGGTGCTTCATCCCAGATTCGCAGGGCGCCTTGTCCTCACCTTATCCTCATTGTTATCATCATCAGCATCAATGTGACGTCGGTCAGTTGGGTCGAGAAGCACAAGCCTGCGCCAACACCAACACCAAGATAGAGCCTTTCTTATCTGGCGACTCCTATGCATACACTTACACGCTTCAACATCGATCGCATTGACATCCATGGGGTCTCTTGTCTTGTCCCATCGCCACGTTCATCGCCGCCCGTGGCAGCTCTACTCGCTCTCTTCGCCTGGCAGGTCAGGCCATCGCACGACAAGCTGAAGATAAGCCCAGGCCCTCACGTCAAGCCAGACAAGGGACTCGCCCCCGACACGCATAAACATGGTCGACGATCAGTGTTTTCAGATGGACCGTTATGCGCCAATACATGTCGGAAAAAGGCTGGCTTCACGCGGCCGTAGCGGCTCTCTCCTCTTCACACTAGTTGACGGTCTGCACGCCTCTGCACCGTCACCTTGATAGATCACTTCAGAGCCCCAAGCTCTGCTGGCGATCAAGGACAACAAGTGTTGTATATTGGCGTGGCTGGTGAACACAAGGAGCTATGGTTCTTTATTCTATTTTTCTTCCTCTTCTTCTTAGCTTCTTTTGACACGGCCCAGAATCTCGAACAGCGGCTACTCTCCCTCACCCCCTAAGTCTTTTTTTAGTTTTACCTTTGCTTCGTGGCATCACGGAGACACCTCCAGCGGGCGCGCGTTGCTTTTTTGCGTTTATTGTCACAGAAGCGAGGATGGGGGTTTCTAAACAAGCTAACCGTGGCAACAGCGGATACAAAGCATTATCATCTTCCTACTTTAATAATCGAAGACCACGATTTCGACCCACTTCCGTCATCCCAAGAACTCTCACCGACCTCCTGCCCTCCAAACTGTCCGGCCCTCAAGCTCCAGCGGAAAGAACGAGTTAGATCGAGGCCATATCGTGACGGACATGGCCGCGCTAATTGGAGACTACGGCGCAACACACTCGGCAGGTTTTCACACCATGATTGCTACCCAAGGCTTGCCATATTCGCAACAACACCAAGACTCATCTTCGCATTACCGCTCTACCAGCCACTCACGAGACTCCACCCCCCGTCATCCATCCTCGAGCCGACAGCGATCCCCAGCGAGATACCACGCACAGGGCCAGGACGAGTGGGAAGACCCTGCCGCGCCCGGCGAACGATCGGGCGCTTCGCGGCTGCCTTCGCCACCAGATTCCTCGTCGCCCTCAGGCAGTGCAGGAGACGCATCGCGGTCCGACGACACCCTGGATGCGCCATCCCAGTATGAGCACAAGCAGACATACATGGACCCCTCCGCGCACCCTTCGGTGCAGGATTCCTCAGATGTATCATCTGACGGTCACGGACCGGCAGCGGCCAGCACCCAGGGTCATCCGCAAGCAGCTCGTATGAACCAGACCATACCTTCTCCCACCTCGGACTCGGGCGACCAATGGGATGGATCTACTCAGGTCGAGGCGTCAAGCCTGGCTGTTGCCGATGATGATGCAGCTACCCAACAGACAACTATCCACGTGCGCGATCTTGCCCACATCGAGGCCCTCGCGAGAACCGAGATGAACAGAACTGGTGCCAACGACCCACCTTTGCAGGCCAAAAAGTACGAGATCAGCGCCATGCCTATCGGCGACATCATTGAGATGGTCGCGGCGCTGCTGACAAAAATAACCACGACAAACGACCTTCAGCACGATGCGCTGAGCCGTAATGCTATCGAGCGGAACGCCAGCCACGTGAAGCAGGCACAAGCACAAAACGACGGCTCGGCCAGCGAGCATAGCATGAGCCCCCTCAGCAGTAGTGTTCTGGCCTTCCACGGGAAGAACGTGCCGGCCATCACCATCCTGAGCTATCTGAGCCGGATACACAAGTACTGCCCGACCACGTATGAGGTTTTCTTGAGCCTGCTGGTTTACTTTGATCGAATGACCGAACGGGTCAACGACCTGGTCATGAAGGCCGAAGAGGCAAAGAAGCAGAGACAGCCTTCGGAGCCTGTCGAGGCAGATGTTGTCATGAAGGACGGCGGCGTGGAAGAGGACGCCGACGACAGTAGCGGTAGTGACGTCGACGAAGATATAGCTGACAGTTCAGACTCCGACAACGAACACGATCCAGCCTCACAAAAACCCTCTGCGGATGGCAGGCAGAATGCAAGTGGGAGGAAGGCTGGCGCGGGCCCTGTGTCGGCAGTGAGCCAGCCAACTTTCTTTGTGGTGGACAGTTTCAATATCCATAGGTTGATTATTGCTGGGGTTACTTGCTCAAGCAAGTTCTTCTCCGACGTGTTCTACACCAACTCGAGATACGCTAAGGTACGTTTTGGCCCCGGGGATGGCGCTTTGTGATTCCATCGCGGCTAACATGAGGTTTGACACACAGGTCGGCGGTCTTCCCCTTGCAGAGCTCAATCATCTCGAGATTCAGTTCCTCATCCTGAACGACTTCCGTCTGGCCGTTCCTGTCGAGGATCTTGAGGCATATGCAACCATGCTGGTTGAGTTTTATGCCCGTGATGTGGTCGGTCAGCGTCCACGAACGATCAATACCACCTCTGGCCAAGCTTTGGCAACGGGCCCTGGTACGACGGCTGCGCCCGCCGCGGCCACAGGAGCTGCTTAGGCTGCTGCTGCCTGGGGCAATGATTCTTTCCCTTATATATAATCGGTGGCTATATCCCGGCGCCCTGTCTAAGTTTCGGGCCGTTCTCGGGATCACATAGCTGCCTCGTGTAACTCGTGTGTGCTCGCGCGGTTACCAGTCATGTCTCCATCTTGGGTCTGGCCCCGGCATACTCCATCTGTCGAGCACGCATTCGACATGAATACCAGCTACAAGGCAGCAGTCATTTCTTTCATCACTGCACTAGATGAAGCAATGGGTATATATAGTCCACATTCGGACAGTCATGGTTGTGGTGGAGTGACACAACGAAGGACGGGATAAGCCCGCTGTGGAACAAAGACACACACCTCTTAGGAGCAGGTGTTGAGTGCTCTTACTTGTTCTTGTATGATTATTCCTGCGGGCATGTTACGTGCATGGATGATGAGATCAGTACTGGAAATTGGGTCTTGGGCGACAAGGGCGGTCTGGGCTGGGGGTCATGAACAAGATCTAGAGAGAGAGAAAGAGACACTCGGGGTGTTTTGATGGTTTTCTTTTGCTTTTGCTTTTCTCTTTTTCTTTGCTGTTTCTTTTGGGTTCCATACA
Organism: Aurifilum marmelostoma; assembly: GCA_027559495.1. NCBI lineage: Eukaryota > Fungi > Ascomycota > Sordariomycetes > Diaporthales > Cryphonectriaceae > Aurifilum > Aurifilum marmelostoma. The sequence continues at coordinate 69,922 of JAMXSV010000009.1, read as the reverse complement.
CCATACTAGTCTGGCGTTGATGGTTATCTATTATTGTGGGTTGGGGTCTCCTCTTCACACGCCTTTCTTCTGATGATGGATAACGACCCTGTCTTACGTTCAATATACCAGTTTGTTGATTCGTCGACCACCACGTGTATATGGACCTCAGCAGCGCCATAGTCATGTGCCCAAAGAGGCTGTGATCGCAAGTCTCGCCTCTTCCCTACTTATCAAAGATTCAACGCGGTTCAGCTACGCAGGGTTGACTATCGGCGGAAACTGCTAGGTCTGTGCAAGTCGGCCTTGGGAGTAATATGTGACAAAGTGAGGTGATCGACTCCAGATCTCTAGTCTGCCATCGTGAAATGCTCCCATGTCATTATTGTTGTACATGCCTGCTGCTGTTCATGTCATCAAACCAGAACGCAGGGTCCCCGTCTTGCTATGTCTATGGGCAGCGATGAGCCACCATCATCTTCCTGTCGGCCTATAGTGTCTGTCCCTCTTGCTCAGGCCACAAGTCATCGACTAAAGTCTACTGGTGCCGCACCTTGTACCCCGTGTCTGGCAGGTACAAATGCCGATCCGCGCCCTTGCCAGTCAACACAACCATGCGGATGACACCGCCCGACGAGCCGTCCCACCGGATGGCCTCCTTCAGGGCTCCCTTGACGAACTCGACAGCTTCCGCCTCCTCCATACCCTCCTTCCAGTTTGCGTCGCAGTAACCATAAATGTATGTCGAACCCGATCCGCCGATGGCATAGGAACCCTTGTGCAGGGAGCCTCCCAGAGGGATGCTGTAGACCTGGCCGCCATGGCGCTCGTCCCAGCCTGCGATAATGAGACCGGCGCTGTATTAAAGGACACAATGTCAGCTGTCAAGTTCGTACCGGAGCTCAATATGCGGGAAGAACATGTCGAGCCTCAGAGCTATGGGAAGGACCTGGCACAAGACAGGACCCCCAATTAATCTGCTCCTCGCATCGACCCTTCGCTTCTGTATCTAATGACAACCAGCAGCAAGACGCTGTTTGTTTACTTACGTCAACATGTCTTTGTTCGCGTAGCACAGCTCCTGAAAGATGGAGGCAGCGGTCTGTGTGGTAGGAGGCTTGCCGTTCATCATGTGAAACAGGCCCAACTGGTACTGGACAATGTCGGCAACGGCTTGTGTATCAGCGGCGGAGCCGGATCGGCAGCACCAGATAGTATCGTGAACACGGGTGAGTTTGTCCGTCACTCGATTAGCGATGTATGCGCCAGTGGTGGTTCTAGAGTCGGCGCCTAAAGCAGAGAAAAGGAGGGCTGTCAGCGTGTTTCTGTCTGTGCAGAGATGACGGCAGGTTGGTCGGTGTCATCATGTCCTAAACAAAAGGAGATGAGGACTCTTGACGTACCTAGTATGACGCCGTCTTTGAAGGTAACTGCCATGCTATCGTGGATGTCAGGACAATAATCGTACGTTGCGGAGTCGAGGATGCTTACATCGAGGTGCCGAGACTGCGAGATGATTTATTAGCATTGGGCGAAGAGGCCATAGAGAAGCATAGATAGACAAATTATGGCGACTTACTTGACCTCGCCCTTCTTCAGCCTCTCCATATCAACATGGATGCCATCTGCCGCAAAAGGATGTCAGTCGTCACGCGCGAGTCCATCAGCAGCAGGTGTGGAAGAGAGAGGGAGATCACCTTCACTCAGGTTTCCAGAGTTGCCGAACTCCATGATTGTTGTGGTCGAGGAAGGCTGCGGGAAACTGCGTGCGAGTGCAGTTGACAGCGGAGGGGGACGATGATCTGCTGGTCGGAAGGGCTTCCTGTCGGGAAAATCGATCCTAGAAATTGGTGTTCTTATGAAGAGAGGTCAAGACTATGTGTCGAGGTGGAAGTTGATGGCTGTCCAGAGGGGCTGGTTGGAGCTGCTGTAGTGTCACTGAGCTCAAGGCAGCTCCGACGCGTTGCACTCAGAGGCCTGGCCTGCCACTGCGGCTGCTCGGGACCCCTGTTCCCGGCAGGCAAATCGAGCCTGTCGTCATGCTACTGTATTTGACCAGCAAAACGCCCCCATTAGAAGAAATACAAGATAGATCGTATTTACTAAAGAAAGCAACCAGAAAATTGTGATATTTTACAACTGTATGACTAGAACTTTATCATCTCGAAATCGATCTCTAAATGTTCTGTTGTCACGCTGTTTTGGTGTAGCCCGTAACAACTACCTTTCTAGTGTCTAACGAGGGCTTCGAACCGCCACCTAGACCCATAGTGGCTGACTTGTGGCCAGGAGCGCATCAAGCCCATGCTGCCACAATTGCGATGACCATGAACCAATGAAAGAAAGGAACGAAAGAAAAGTATGCAATTGTACTTGACGATGATGAAAAGTCTACCGCGTATGGAATGCACGCAAACCATAACTCCAACGCCAACTGCTTAAAGGGCTTCAACCGCCTCGCCTACAAACAAAGTGGACAATGACACGCTTCCGCCCCATGTATGTGCATATATACAACAGAAAGTCGAGATCCCAATTCCAGGTGCCCCTTTGATCCACCACCTCTTAATATGTCAGGGCCCAATAACTTCTCTCTCTACTCTTTGAGCTCGCTCTCGTCGGTCTTAGCCTTGCCTGGATCATCCGCACAGCCGCAGTCGTAGAAGTCACCAATCTTGGTGCAGTCAAACGTCGGCTTCTTGAGCCTCTCGTTGACAATATTATGGGCAAAGCAGAGCCAACCGGCCGCGGCGTTTCTGCTCGACACCTGCGGCGGGTACTTGGCCAGCAGCTGGCGGAAGTGTTCTGCGCACTCGCCGCAGGGGTACAGCCGGGAGAAGAGGGTCATGAAGGTCTTGAGGGCAAGCTGATCCTCCTCGGTGGGCTGTTCGGGATATCGAGCCATCATGGTGTGAAGGAACTTCCACGTCGCACGGCCGAGTTCGCGTCTGAAAAGGCGACAAAAGTGGTCGTCTGTTAGTTACCTTCTCTGCTCTCCAACGCGTGCGGTGCGTAGTGTAGATAGGTGGTTGGGTCAAATATGGGAGGACGCAGACTGGGGAGGACATACTTTGCGGTTTCGTTGCCCAGCTTGGGCGCGATAGAGCCTCCCGTTAGGATGCCTTCTAAGCCCCCAAGATCAACGGCGCCCATTGGTGTTGAGCCCTGCTCCACGCTTTCTGCTGCTTCGTACTTGTATGCGACTGGTGATAGAGGATCGGCGCCTCGGGAGCTACCCGAGGACATGAACCATGTCAGGCTGAAGAAGGCGGCGAGGCCTATAATGAGCATTAAGGATAGATGTTGTCGTCGAGCCATGTCGTCTCGTGGGAGGTAGGTATGCGGAAAGAAAGGGAAAAGAATAAAAGAAACAGCTGTTTGAATTCTGGTGGTCCGACAAGGAGGTCGAGTTGGCAAAGGAGAGTGCTTGGAAGTTAAAAGCTGTAACGGTCTGGTGAACTCGAGAGGCAGGAGAGTTAGGGTTGTAAAAGGAGGGGATGAACATCCACCAGCGGCGTGATGTTGCAACAAGAAGAAAATAGAAGCTTAGAAGAACATAATAATCGTGGTCCGGGGGGCCATGGCCAGTGTGGCGTGGTGGGAGGATGCACTGAATAAATGGTCTTTCTTGTTCGAAGGGTTCGCTGAAACGGCGCCCTACCCAGTCTGGATGACTGGTGCTCGGTAGGGGCCGAATTTAATCTGGGCCCATCGATAGCGATAACACCACTGTAGCCTGTCACGCTGTGTAGGTACATGCTAGAGACGCTGAACAGAAAGGGGGAGGGGGGGGGGGGGGGATATACAAGTCTACACACATTTACTGTGATACATGTACTATATATGAGTTCATATATGAATTCCAGAGGCTGTCAAATCTCAGAATGGTAAGATACACATCGTACATGGTATTTTCCTCGTCTGATCATCGACCTGCAAGTGTACCTCTTGACCCATGGGAAATACAGGGGCTGGACCCCTGAATCAGGGCCCAGCTTTGGACTGACATGTGGGCTGACCCCGCAGACAGGTACTGTGGTGTGTCCTACTTACGCTGTTACGGTACTTACAACACCTGCTCAGAGTGCCTGTTGTCTAATTATTGTACAAGCAGGTGCCTTTCGTGATGGCTCCTTCCAGCCATGCGGGCCACTGCCTATGAGATCATGGCTGCCATTTTGATTCGAAGTTCACCATCTGCAGATCAAGAATCCAATCGCAAATTCTGTCTCTCTAGTCATACCCAAGGGTCCGCACCACAGATGTGTATCTGCATGTAATTGCTTCTTGGAGAGCGATTTGACTTGCATCCCCACATGTGAGGGCGAAACCTTGTTCCAATGGTTGACCACTCAAACTGACCAAATCGGGAACACACATCTGCCGACGATTTGCAGCGATCTTGTCGCGGGGTATCTGCTCCACGGTGTTCCAAGTCAAGTAAGTGTTCGTTCAAGGCTTGCTATTTATAATGGACGACCTCGCCTGGACTCTTGGTGTGTCCCGCTGGGACGACCAAATCTGGACAATCAAAAAGGTACAACTACATAAGAAACGCATTTGAAAGGAGATATGGCATCAACATTTGTCCAAGAAGCATCCTCGGATGTGCCCTTGCTCTCAGAGAAGCACTCTGGCATCCCTGCCTCCCTTCTTGACAAGGCAAGGGCTGTCAAGAAGGAGACCTTCGACATCCGCACGAAGCCGCTTAATGAGAGGCAGAGGCTTCCCGTCATTCCCAAGGGCATCGAGGAAGGGAGGTTTCTCGAGGCACTGGATGATCTTCGTGGGCAACTCGGTGCTGATCATGTCGAGCTGAACGACAAGCCACTCAAAGATGGATGGTGAGAATTGGCCCCCTTCTTACTTGGCTTGTCCTCTCTGTTCCTCTTTCAAGATGTCGATAATTGGCTCTCAGAAATACTTATCGTATACTATCAAGGTATATGGAACGTAAGTGGTTCATCAATCCATGATACACAAGAGTCTTCAGGCCTTGACACCTTGCAACAGATCCAAACACGCATGACATGATGACCATCCTTGACGAAGAGGAATTCGTCGCCTCGGCTATCGTGTACCCAGGGAGCACCGAGGAGGTGCAGAAAACCGTCCTCTGGGCTAACAAGTACATGATTCCCATCTTCCCTATCTCGATGGGGCGAAACCGTGAGTTGTTCCCCGCCTGATAAGCCTCTGACATGTGCGTGGAGAAAGAGGAAATGAGAACCGATGGAGGCTTACGAACACCCCCGATGTGTAGTGGGATATGGCGGTGCTGCCCCTCGTGTGCGCGGCTCAGTGACCGTGGACCTTGGTCGTCGCATGAGCCGTATACTGGACATCAACCCGGATGACTACACATGCCTCGTCGAGCCAGGCGTGTCCTTCTACGCCTTGTGGGAGGCTCTAAAGAGCAGAGGATACGAGCACATGTGGTCTGACACGCCCGACCTGGGCGGAGGGTCCATCATCGGGAACACGGTTGATCGTGGGGTCGGTTACACGCCATACGGTGACCACTGGGCCTGTCACTCGGGCATGGAGGTGGTGCTGCCGACGGGCGAGGTCATCCGGACCGGCATGGGCGCGCTGCCTGGTAGCAACACCTGGCAGGCTTTCCCATACGGCTTTGGGCCATACTCCGAGTGAGTAATCAGCTACAATGGCACCCAGCACTAGTCCCTTTGTCTCGTTGTCTCACTGGCCAACGATTAATGATGCCTGTGTCGAAAACAGCGGCATCTTCTCGCAGTCCAATTTCGGCATCGTCACCAAGATGGGCATGACGCTGATGCCGAATCCCGGAGGCCACGAGAGCTTCGTGAGTAACGATCTTGGAAGGATCTGTCGGGTCCAAGATGACCGTACTAGCCGCTGCTGACTCAACTTCTGCAGTTGTATACCTTCCAAAAGGAAGAAGACCTAGCACAGCTTGTAGGCCTCATTTCGAGATGACAAGGCGACAGACGCGGCTGACCAGTTCACACAGGTCGAGATCATCCGCCCCCTCCGCATCTCAATGATCCTCGAGAACGTAGCCCAGCTTAGACACATCACGCAGACCATCGCAGCGAGGGGCAAGCCTCGATCGCACTATTATCGCGATGACGACGGCGACAAGAAAAAGAACAAGACGACGATCCCACCTGAGATTGTCCACAAGGCCGCTGCAGAGATGCCAGTTGGGGACTGCACCTGGTTGTACTATGGCATGTCCTACGGCCCAGCACACATTCGAAAATACAAGCTAGACGTGATCGATGCCGAGTTCCATAAAGTGCCCGGCTGTAGGCGCATCGACCCTTCGACACTGCCAAAGGATGAGTACTTTTGGGCGCGGGACCGCGTGGCCGCCGGCATGCCGGACATCCAAGAACTGGGCTGGGTGAACTGGGTGCCCAACGCGGCACATATCGCCTTCTCGCCTGTCAGCCCGATCCGTGGCCGAGACGCGGTGGCGCTGTATGATCTGGCCAAGAGGCGGCACGAGGAGTTCGGCATCGACATCTTCCCTGCGTTTGTGGTCGGCCTGCGGGAGATGCACTTGATCGTGGAGATTGTGTACGACAGGGGCGATCCTGAGCGTCGCCGTGCCGCGCTCAAGTGTCTGCGGGCGATGGTGGACGACGCTGCGGCGCTGGGGTATGGGGAGTATCGGACGCACTTGGCGCTCATGGACCAGGTAGCGGCGACATACAGCTGGGGTGACGGGGCGCTGATGAAGTTCAATGAGAAGCTGAAGGACTGCCTGGACCCAAATGGGATCCTGGCTCCTGGACGATGTGGTATCTGGCCGCAGCGGTACCGCGGCAGAGGGTGGGAGATGACGGGAAAGAATGAAGAGACGTCGGAAGGCCAGGGAGTGGGCACTGCCCAGAGTGAATAAACAGCGTCTGCTCCTGGTTGGACATCAATTTCGGATTTTATATGTTTTTGAGTATTAAGCTACCTTTTGTGTGATAAGTATGTTGCAACCCAAAAACAGAGACACCCGTATCATTCCCGTCCCGAAAAGCGTCAGGCTCTCATACATCTTCTCATAGGTTTCACTGTGGGAGGGAGTAGGACAAGTTACGAACCCCCAAGAGACAAGCACATACGAGATATACATATCCATATACCCTTTACAACGAGTAGATTGGGTTTGGCATCACTCCTCTCGAGCCCTCCTCTTGACACGGATTGTGGCCTTCATAGGGGGGATCCTGTTCACCCCGACCCAAGCATTACTAGGCCTCGTCTCCTGAAACTCGAAGTCATAATTCATGACCACATACGCCAGCATCAGCTTCAACTCGCTCGAGGCAAAGAAGCGGCCGGGACAGGCATGGCGCCCATGCCCAAAGGCAGCATACTCGGTACTCGTCGTGGCAAACGCCTGCCTCGCCCTCTCGACATAGCCTCCTTCGGTCTCGACACGCCTCCTCTCGGAGAAGCGGAAGGGCTTAAAGGACTCCGGGTCGGGGTATATGGACTCGTCGTGCAGGACGGGGTAGGCGTGGGTGCCGATGCTGGTGCCGGGGGCGAGGTGGACACCCGAGGGGGTGGTGACGCCGTCGGGGGCGACGACGACGCGCAGGGAGGCGAGGGGCACAAACGAGTTGAGGCGGGCCGACTCGCGCATGACGCTGTCGAGCTTGGGCATGTCGGCCAGGCTGCGCTTGTCCCAGGTGCCGTGGTGTGCGGCGAGGGCGCCGGCGATCTCGGCGCGGAGCTCGTTGACGTAGCGGCGGCCGTCGGCGGGGCCGGCACAGGCCAGGTCGAGCAGGACGCCCGTGATGGAGAAGGACGAGGTGTGGATGGCGGCGAAGTTGAGCAGGAGGATGCGCCCCGCCAGGGTGTCGACGCGGCGCAGGTACGGGTCGCTGGACTCCATGGCCTGCTGGATGGACCACTGCAGGAAGTCGTTGGGGGCCGGGCTGGCTGCCTTCTTCTCCGTGTCCGGGTTGCTCTGCTGGGCATCGTACTCGCGGAGGCGGCGCCTGATCTCGTCCCTCAGCAGGGCGTAGAACCTGTTGGTGTGGATGCGGTTGGGCAGGGTGAAGGCCAGCGCTATGAGGGGCTTCAGGGGCCCCCAGGGGAGCCTCAGCAGCATGGAGCAGAGGGGCACGTCCTGCGCGTAGGCGATGCCGTTCCTGAGCAGCCTCTCGTCGCGGCACAGCGGCAGGCCCACAAAGATCCTGTTGGTCACCCGCCCGATGGCGCGCTGCATGGTCGTGTAGATGCACACCTCGTGCGTCTCGCCCGGCCGGCTGCCCCAGAGGTCGTCGATGCTGGCGCGGATCTCGTCGACCAGGTCCGGCACCAGGTTGCCGACCTCTCTGGTCAGCCGCCTGGGGATCAGCTCGTGGTGGGCCGGTTTGCGGAACAGGTCGTTGTCGATGATGGTGTACCTCACCTGCAGCGACTCGGCCACCGAGGCCGTGATGCTGACGGCGCTGTCTGGGTTGTCGATGAACCACTGGTACTCCTTGATGGGGAGCACGACGTGGTCCTCGGAGCCGGCGACGGGCATGATGCAGGTCGAGTCCTTGTGCCGATAGGCTTCCCTAAGGGCTGGTTCCATTTCGAACAGGTTGCGCCATCGCGCCCTGAACAGAGCAAAGTACTCCCCTTCCTTTGCGCCGATAATGGGAACATTGGGGAGTCTGACCGACGAGCGGAACAAGGTCGAGTATACCCCATAGAGCACATACAAGGCAAGGAAGGCGACGAGGGCCAGGAGGGCAGGTCGACCCTGTAGGACGTCCAGCGTGGTATCAAGGTAGCTTGTTGCCATTGTGGATGGCGGAGACTGTAAGTATCTACCTAAACACTCACAGGGTATGTTTGTTCTGGCATTCGATTGCAAAGAGAGAGGGCCTCACGGCAGACGAGTGACGGAGGATTCCCAAAGAGCTCGGCCAGTGACCGTACTTATGCTTCGCATTTCAAACACGATCTGCTATGGGGTGGGCCAGCACGTAGTAATGATGGACACCCCCTGCTCGGATCACCCAAGCGCCGCGCTGAACTGGCACGCACCTTCAACAGGTCGCCACATGTGCATGCACGTTGCATGTTGCATGCGGGGACCGTACAACGGTAGGTGTGTCCCGTGTGTGTGTGTGTGTGTGTGTGTGTGTGTTAGATAGCAACCCAGCACTATCAAGGCGGGCTGCGGCGTGAGTGAAGGCGTAGGAAGGAGGAAGGCCGGGAAGAAGGGAGCCAGGCATCCGTGCAGGAGGTGATGCAATGACTAGAGAAGTAATGATCGGGGAAACCGTTCATGGTTCCCAACGGGCCACTTTGGATCAACAAGTCTTCTTTAGTCCAATTCGTACCTGTTGCTTCTCCTCTTTACACCCCCCCCCCCCAAGTAGAAGTGATGTTGCTAAGGATCAGTGCTACAGCCTGCTGCCCTCTTCTCCCACCCCCCGTCTCCCTTCTCACAAAAGTATATATCTCCCGATGCTATTCCAAAAAGTGGTACTTAATTAACCTTCAAACAACAAGTGAGCAAAAGCTTCAGAATACACATGTGCCATCCGCAACAAACAAAGGCATGCATCATCGCCCCTGGCTCCCGAGACGTTACAGTAAAATTAGCTGCCTGACCCGATTCGTGCGGCCACATACGAGGAACCAAACCCCCCCCCCCCGTCCTCTCATCACCCCACCAGCCCAAGCCCTCAGGCTTCCCCACACCGCTGGGGATCAGTACCGTTGAACTTCGTTGTACTTTCATAGTATTGCACTAATCAGCTGCAGCTCTGGCTCGTCGAGACCCAATGAGGCAGTCGGCAGCGTGTGTGTGCGTACATAGTAGTAGATGCCCAAAGGGGGAACCAGAGCGAAGGATGCGAGGGCCCCTGGCCTGGTGCACCCTCACACTCACACACGGCTGATCTCCACTACCTCATAAAATACGGTTCAGTGCTGTTTTAAAACACCAGTTCGGAAGAGTGCAGACCCGACCCGCGCCATAAACAACAACGCGGAGAGAAGAAACAGTCTCGCCAAGGCGGCAACACGCAATAGATGCAGCTGAGAAACCTTGCTAGATGCTCCGAAACGGTGTAGGATATATATTGTAGTAACATAAAATATCAATCTCGGTCGATTAAAAGAATATCAACCACCAACATCCCAGGCAATTGCGATTACAAAAACAAACATTAAGTTGGGTATAATCAAGGGGGGTTGGGGAGGTTGGGGGGGGGGGGGGGAGAAAGGGAAAACAACGCAAGTCGTCCAGTCCAGCCAGTGTCTGTCATCTTCAAACATCAGAACTCTCATTTTCGGCTTCAGGCGTGCTTTGTTTCTCCAGTGCCCTTCTTGCCACCAAGAGACAGGCTCTTGAGCCTCGACGGGTCCTCCAGCAGGTCCACGGCCATGCCCTTCTTGCTCTTGTAGTGGCCATTCCCGCCGGCATCATCTTCGTTCTCGCTCGAGTACATGTCGCTCAGCCTGCTCGCGTCGTCACTGCTCACGTCGCTCGAGTCGGGGCTGCGGTTCTGCACCATCTTGACCATCTGGCCCTCCTTCCTCTTGACCTTGCGCTGGTTCTCCTTGAGCTTCTGGAGCTCCTCGTCCTCCCAGTGCATGGCGACGATGCCGAGCCCTGGGAAGTTGTGCTCCAGGAACTCGCGGAGGTGTGGCAGCTGGTGCTTGTCCGGTCGATACGTCCCGCTGTCGTTGTCGATGATGAGCTGGTAGTGCCTCGGGTCTGCCGGCGGCTGTGTCTCCGGCGGACCGTTCGGGAGTTGTTCGGCAGGGTGCGTCGGCTCGTTGACGTGTGGGTCACCCTGGTGCTCCGGGGCGTCCGGCTTGGCGAGACGCCTGATGAAGAACTCGCCTGAGAAGGCAATGTAGGTGGCCACGTCCGAGTGCATAGTGTGCTTGGAGAGGAAGTCGATGCCAAACTCCTTGCCGGTCTCGGTGAAGCGCATCAGGCCGTCGAGGGTGATGACGTACGTAAAGGTGCGCCCGCCTTCGTCGAAATGAGCCATGCGCAGGAAGTTGAGGGCTGCCTCCTCGGACCCGCTCTTGAACTGGCCCCACTGCGTCGACGAGTTGAAGGCGTAGATGCGGTTGTGCTGTTTGTGCAGCACCTTGTGCAGGATCTTGCCGCGGACGCCCTTGCCAGTGAACATGGGCCCGACCCAGCCCTTGAACTCGACGAAGCGGTGGTAGAGGTGTTCTGGGACCGGTCCCTGCAGCTGTATCTCGTTGGCCTGGAAGCTGAGATGGGGGTGAAGAAGGCAAGATGTCAGCTCAGCTCATCTGCCAGGGGAGGGGGTTTTTTCTGGTGAGGAACATGTGTGGAGGCACAACCGGGGCTACCCACTCGTATTTCTGAAGTTTACTATCGTCTTGGTCCTTCTCGTCCTCCGAGGAGTCCTCGTTCACCTTGATGCCGGTCAACCTCCCGAGCATGGGACTAAAGTGTTTGAAGTAGACACCGGGTCCGACGGTGTACATCTGGGCACCAAAGCCCTCCGAGGGACCAAGGACCTCTGCGCTCAGATGGAGGCGGCCTGTCATGGAGGTGCCCTTCTCGAGGGTGCTGGTGATGGCCTTGAAAAAGTAGGCACGCTTGCTGCCCATGCGCTTCTTGATGTCGAACCACTGTCCGTCGGGGCCCAGGGTCCAGCCCTCGCCGATCTGGGCGCACTCCAAGGTGACGTTGCCCAGCCGATCATCGTGGTCGGGGTAGTCCTCGTCGTAGAGACGACACTTGAGCTTGAAGCCGGCCGAGGGGATGTTGGCGACGACCCATTCCTCGTCCCAGATGGGCGATGTAGTGTTTCGGACGGCGTGTATCCTCTTGACAAGGGGCGAGTCCTCCTTGTGCCTCTTGGGCAGCGGGGCGGACAGGGTGGCAGTGAGGAAGGGGTCGGCGGCGCGGGTGGTGAGGTCGGCGGCGGGAAGGTTCTCTGCGCGGTGGAAGACGAACCGGACGGTCCAGCCTGGTGGGACGTCGGGGAAAGGCGTCGGATCGTAGCCGCCAGGAGGCTTGGCCTTCTCCTTCAGCTCGTCCTTCTTATCGGTGAGCTTGTGCTTGATGCCCTTGACGCCGGATGCCTGTCCATCTTCGGCCGCCTGCTGCTCCTTATGCTTATCGTCTAGTGCTCCCGAGGGGGCATCGTCCGCGTCCTTGGTGATCTGCTCGTCGAGCGTCTCCCGTGAGGCAGCAGCACCAGCAGGAGGGTGTTGGCCATCGTCTGGCTGCGCGCCTGATGCGGGGCCGGGTTCAGACATGGTAGGCCGCGTCCCTCTGCTGTACTATATCGGCGCGTTGCGCTGCTGTGTGTGTGTGCCTTGGGCAATCCGCGAACCGTGACCTGGCAGCTGCTTGGTCAGTCACTATGACGACAGTCTCAAGACCCCGACAGGCTCTTGCAGGGCCTAGGCGTGTGGGGACGAAGCTTGGCGGTCTCCCAAGGAACAGTTGGACGCGTAGGCCAAGACACACCAGATGGCTATCCTTCTCGATGTTCCCATAAGGCTCTAGGGGGTCCTCTTACACGGAGAAGAAACACTGATCGACGAACGGCTCGTGGTCCTTCCAAACTCTCTCTGCTGAGCAAGAGAGATGGGTAGACGTTTCCTTTTGGTGTTTTTTTCCCTCAGACGTGGGGAAAGAGGCTTAGACCTCTGGCGGTCAGCGTTATACTGTAATAATTACTATACGATAACGATGATGACCCACTCGCTTCTTCTTGACCAGCGAGCGGGGCTATTCCAGGCAGCGCCCGCCCTCTTTCCTTATCTCGATTCACGGGGATTTTATTCTGAGCGATATTGATTGGACCCGAGGCGGAAATAACGGTATGCACAATAGGGCGACGTAGGAAACACACTGTGAGACGGACCAAAAGAGTGCCTTGGCTGGGCAAAGTTGCTAAGGTGAAGCCAAGGTGGGGGTGGTTGTGCATGCGATTCACTGCTATTGGGGGGGGGGGGGCATTGAAGGAACCTCGGTCATCACCTGCTGCTTCCCTCAGCGCAAACCTGACGTCATCGCACCTGCCCACCATAGTTCACGCCGAGGTACTTTGTACCAAGTATATTATATCTCTTCTTATTCTTCTTTTGTACTTTGAGGTAAGCATAACCCAAACTCTCCACTGGTTCATCTCAAACAATGCCAAGACTGTTCAGAGATCTGGCAGAGTTTCTCTGCGCAGATCCACTGTCTTCAAAATCGAAAGAAAATTCAACCTCAGCACGACAAGCAAGAGGCAATAGAATAATGACCGGACAGCAGGTCGTCACACCAGGGACTTCTCGGATGATTACTTCCGGATCGGGTCACTAAACACTGACAATGTTGCATTATACGGGTGAATAGTGGTGCAGCATGTGGCATGGGCAGATCCTAGATCATATGTCGGACGTTTCCTCGGCGAGAAACCCCAGAGCAGAATTCATCGCATCGTCTGGTCAGATTTAATGATATGGTTATAACTGTAAGGACCGATGGTCATAGTGTTCCTTCTCGGACAATAACTCCTCATCTAGGGGCATTCGTGATGCTAAATGCCTTAGGGGTAGCAGTCAAATATGCGAATTGCTCAGTAGATATGTCCTAGAGCCTCGATGCTTCTCTTACTCAGGCGTACATGCATGCCAGGATGCGCGCGAACATCCCATGGCAGGAGGTGAGATTGGGGGCTAGTCACATGAGCCAGGCAGTGTATAATGTCAGACACGCAAAAGGATCAACAATAAGACTTGCTTATCTTATGCGTAAAGCCGTCCAGGCCCATCTCAAACTCTTCTGTCTTTGCTTACGACAACTTCAAGGACTTCTCGCTCCCTCTAGACCTCGGGAACTATCGCACACGCCTGCGATGTGAACGAAGGCGGTTCGACCCTGCATCGTAGGCCTCTTTCTGCTCAGTGAAATCATGGCTTCAGAGCATTTGTCTCGCGCCGCCGATGCAGGAAATAAGGGCCCTGGGATCCTTGCAGCCGTATATACAGTCGAAACACTGGCCACTGCGTTCGTCGCCGCGCGATTGTTCTGCCGCGGCTACCTGCTTGGAAAGCTGAGGCTAGATGACTACTTGATCGTCTCCTCTGTGGTTCGTCGTCTCCCGTTGTCCAGCTCGATGTAGGTCTGAACCATTGCATGCTGACCACAGGGCACTTCTCGCTCTAGATATGCGGGTGGCTGGCAGTTGGCTTCGGTACGGCCAGCGTGGTCCATGGGAGCGGGCGGCATTGGAACGCGCTCACGACCAACCAGCAGGAGAGGTCGACATTCTGGACGGATATGAGCTTCATCCCGGGAACACTGTCCTTCTGGCTGCCCAAGGTCGCTGTCGTGTCGTTATTGTGCCAGGTCATGAATCCTGGCCGTTGGCACCGCATCTTTCTTTGGTCTCTCCCACTCATGACCTTCGTCAATGTGGTCGCTGGATATGTTATCAACTTTGCACGATGTACTCCGCCCGAATCACAATGGAATTTTGCCATCAAAGGGAGATGCTGGAGCATCAATGTGCTTATCAACTTTTCTTATTTTGCCAGTGGTAGGTTGCCGCACCTCTTCATACCAACCCTAAACCAGTGGAGTGACCACGGTCTTCTGACCCCACCTGATGCAGTACTCTCGGCTGTGGTCGATTTATATCTGGCCGTATACCCAGCAACCGTGCTGTATAAGCTTCAGATGAGACGGAACAAGAAGATTGCATTGAGTATTGCCTTGGGCGTCGGATCCATGTGAGCTTATGGCGGCGTCAAGTCATCTGCAGTATGGAGCCACAAGCAACGCTCGGCTAACAATTCAAAATTGGGATGTCAGCGCTACCGTCGTCGCCCTTTACAAGACAAGCCAATTGTCAGAGCTCTCAAGTCCTGATCCTACATGTGAGTGGAGCTGTTGTTCTCACGGCAGTCCCTCCACAGCGAGATGAAGCCCGTCCTTTCTAACACACAGCACCATACAGACGATACTTCAATAGTGATGGTTTGGATCATTGTCGAAGGTAGTTCACTCATAATCGCTGCCTGTATCCCGACCCTTAAGCCCCTGCTCGAAGTATGCCTCGGCCAGCGACACGTGTTCAGCAGCTACGCCAACAACAACAATAATCACGGGCATGGACAGAGCTATGCGCTCCAAGACACCGGCAAGAGGAAGGCTATCCGGCTGCAGGACGACGCCGACCTCCTCGCCCGGACAAACGCCGAGACGAACGGAAGCGAAGAGAATATTCTCAAAAGGCCATCGGCAGTTGGGGTGGCCGTGAGTACAAGGTCGCATCACCAGGTAGGAAGCACAATGAGCAGCTTCGATTGAGGCTGACCCTGGGGATCATAGACACACAAAAGAGACATAGATTTGGCTGCATTCAAGTGAGGAGTTATTCTGCCAGACAAGATTTGGACGATCATAGAGACACCGGCCAAATTGAGCCTCATAGACCAAGATGAAGAAGAGACCCAATGAAGTCTAAGTCTAGCATAATTACTAGCCACCTTGTGAGCCGAGCTGGGATCTTTTGGTGTGTCCAACACATCTGGGATGAAGTGCAAAAATCGAATGCCAGGAACGTTGGGTTCTCAGCAGGGACCGTCTTTGGAAAACTTGGGGACCGAGCCCTTCCCTTACTGCTTCTAGGTTTCTCGACGAGCATTCTGTCCGAGTTGCATATCATATGACTTGATGTGGCGAAGCGTCGAATTGCCCCATTGGCAACTTGTCAAGGAATAATCGCTGTAATTAATGGAATGGTGGATATGCTTTGATAGGAGAATCTAATCATTTAATACCTCGAAGTTGGGCATTGCAGGCTTCGCAAAGCCTTTCCCAGACATCAAAGAAAGCCGCGCCATGTCTCAATATCTAAAGAGGGTACTCAAGAGTCACTTTGTTCCTGCACAGTACCCACTGTTTGCAGGCTGTTTATGGCTTTGATCTATTCAACTTTGGAAATATCCTTGGATGGATGTAAGCCAACTTGATAGAGGGGCGTCGAGCGGGTCACCAGGCTTACAAAGATGGATTTCTCCATGTACGTATATCAAGGAGAAACAAGTATTGTGGCTGCTCGAGGTCGTGCATGGATGCGAGGTGATGTATGCAATGGGAATTGCACCGAAACGGCCTTGTGTAACGTCTCATCGTGGCTCCGCCGGTGTTCCGCAAGTGACCAGCATCTACCAATCGTCTACCACGAACACCTCCTAGTTGCCTGTAAGTTCTGAATCTCATGCAGTGTGCTGACATAGACACACAATAGTATATGGCAAACCCTTGATCGAGCTATACCTCAACAACAAGTGTAGCTCACTACAGTGGAAATTAGAAGATTTTCTGCTGACGCTATATTATCATCATCTGAACTGTCTGCTGTTTTGTATAGTCCATACATAATTAAGCAGGCGTTCTCACTTTCCGCGCTGGTTACGCTAATTGCTTGCCAGAGCATCCCATGAATATAAGAAGGGCCCCTACTCCTGTAGCACCTCCCATCCGAAAGCCTTCTCCTGCCCAATGGCACTGGAACTGCGATCCTCTAGTAACGGAACTCTTTATATACAAACCTCCGTAACCACCTGAGAAGATGTCTCAGATTCTCGTCGGGGAGTATCTGTTCCGCCGTCTTCGCGAGCTCGACGTGGCAACGCTCTTTGGCGTTCCTGGGGGTAAGGAATATATTTCACACTCACTCTCTTTGAGGACTATTATTCGTCGAGAGAAGACAATGCTAACAATCACGTGTACAGACTACGAGCTTGCACTTCTTGATCTCGTTGAGCCTGAGGGTCTCTCATGGGTCGGCACGCCGAACGAGCTGATCGGAGCCTACGCAGCAGACGGATATGCTCGTGAGAAAGGCTTCGGTGCCCTGGTCACGACATTTGGCCCTGGCGAGCTCAGTGCACTGTGTGGTATCGGGGGTTCCTTCTGTGAGCATGTTCCCGTGCTGCACATAGTAGGATATCCGACCAGACAGGCACAGGGCAGCGGACGCATCTACCATCACACATTGGGTGACCTACGTTATGAGTGAGCCTGCCTTTCTCCTCAGGATAGATTATCTTCTATGTGTTGACAAACAGTTCTAGTCACTTTCTGAAGGTATCTAGGGAGTTGAGCTGCGCAACGGCTGTTCTTGAGGATGCACAAACTGCAGCCGGCGAGATTGACAGAGTGATCAATGGTGTGTGCAGCGGGGCAATCCTGTTTCCCTTCCCTGGATGCCTATCTGATCCATTGCGACTCGGTGTTTAGCAATGCTCTATCATTCGCGACCTGGATAGTAGGTTTCCCTTGATCATGCCCTCCTACCCTACAAGGTCTCGGGATATATGTGCAAAAGCTAATCAGGACGGTGTAAACCATCAGCATTGGGATCTCGGAGGACATAGCCTATTCCAAGATCCAATCCTCCTACCTTGACACGAAGCTCGTGACCTCCCTTCCCCCCGGCAAAGTCGAGGTTGAGGACTTGCTCGTCGGCAAGATCATCACTAGGCTGTTGTCAGCCAAGCAACCGGTCCTCCTGGTCGACGGCGGTGCTGCCCGCTCAAGCTGGGCCGACCTCGTTCCCAATCTCGTTGACGCCCTCAAGATCCCCGTTCTTACGACTCTTCTCGGTAAGGGAGCTGTCGATGAGTCAAGCCCGTACTACGTCGGTGGCTACGTTGGCGGCACCTCGCTTGCAGAGGCCAAGGAGATTGTGGAATCTGCAGACCTTGTGCTCTGGCTCGGCAATCTGCCCTCCGACTTCAATACGTATGTGTTCATATGTGTTCCTTGACGAGATTGTACCCCGGGAATGATATAATTACGACTGACCGATCATCGTCCACCGTGCCGAAGAGCTGGGTTCTCTGTGCACCTGAAACAGGGAGCCACTGTTGTGGATTTCCAGAGACATTTTACCAAGGTATTTCTACGTCTCAATGTAGACAAACTGAAATAAAGGAAATGCAGAGCTAATCAGCCAATTGGTTGTCACAGTTCGAGGAGGAAGCCTTCGATGCAAAGATCACGCAGATCCTGCCCAAGCTGACCGCAGCGATCAAGGCAGATGAAAGGCTGACTGGCCGTACGAGTCGCATCATCAGCCATCACAAGGACCAAGAGATTCCCAAGCCCACGAGCATCACTCAAGATTACCTATGGGATGTTAGTATCTTGATCCTTGAGTCTGCTTCTTTATTCTGCTATGTTGTTGTTGTTGTTGTTGTCGTCAAACAAATCTAACACGAAGTCATCTCTCAACAAGCGCATCGCCTCATTCATCAAGCCCGGTGACCTCGTCGTCGTGGAGACTGGCACATCGCAATTTGGCTTCAACTCGGTCCGGCTGCCTTCTGATGCCAAAGTATGGACCCAGGCCGTCTGGGGCAGTATCGGTTATGCTGCCGGCGCGGCCGTAGGGTACTCGATCGCAGCTAAGGAGATGTGTCATTACAAGCGGATGGTGTTGTTTACAGGGGAGGGGAGTCTTCAGATGACAATACAGTCCCTGTCCATCCTGAACAGACATGGGATTACGCCTGTCGTGTGAGTGTTTTCCTGGTCCATCCTCGATTATGGTGCCATCTTGACATTGATCCTAATTGGGGTGGCCATTAATATAGCTTCGTCCTCAACAACAAGGGATACACGGTGGAGAGGTACTTCAACGGCATGAAGGCCGCATATAATGACGTTCCGATGTGGGACTATAGCGCAATCTCCCGAGCCCTGGCGGTCGGGGTAGATATCAGAACCTTCCGACTAGAGAAGACCAGCGACCTCGACTCGCTATTGTCGGATGAGGCGTTTCGAAATGCAACTTATCCTCAGGTACGTGTGCCTTTTGTGCAGATGATAATACGTTTTCTCTGACTTGATACTTGGTTCCCCCAGTGCGTAGAAGTGCTTCTTGAGGCCGACGACCTGCCCAGTAGCATGCGGAGCTTCTACAAGACACTGAAGCAAGGTTGAGAGTCTTGCATGGCTGCATGGAGGAAGAAGAACTTAACATGGGAACGGCAAGCAGTTCAAGTAATGGCCGATGACAATAGTTTCTTATTATACTCAATAAACGTCTTCACTTGCGTCCTTCTTCAACAGCCTTATCAACGAATGATGAGTATGCTCTTCCATTAATCAAGAGGAATGTAATTAACCTCGTCACACCTGCACATGACGACTAGATGCATCGTCAGGGATGCAAACGCTCCTCCGATTGACATTATACAGTAGCTACTTCATGCAATGCCCAACAAAGACCG
Organism: Aurifilum marmelostoma; assembly: GCA_027559495.1. Taxonomy (NCBI): domain Eukaryota; kingdom Fungi; phylum Ascomycota; class Sordariomycetes; order Diaporthales; family Cryphonectriaceae; genus Aurifilum; species Aurifilum marmelostoma. The sequence goes on along the minus strand of JAMXSV010000009.1, from coordinate 50,710 downwards.
ACTGAGATAGCACTTGATAGGGTAGTCCAGGCCGAGTAATACTTGATACAAAATTTGGATCAACTACCCTAGGGTAAGTATGGACTGTCCGAATACCGAGTGTCAAGAAGAATTCTTGGTCTCTCTGCCATGATAGACAGTCCATCCAAATTCCCCCGATGTCCTCTGCCGCCAAGCCGGGCGCCACAGCCATTATTGAGCGAACAATCACTGCTTGGCTTCGCTTTGTTCCGATCCCGGTGATCGGGTCACATCCGGCAGAACGGTCGCGCGCGGGGACCCACCACCGCGGGTCATACAGTATTTATAATACCGTCTTCACCGGCGTTTCTCTATCTGTGACTCCATTTTTTGGATTTCGATTTTCGTCTTTTTCCCCCCCTGTTCCTTCTTTTCGCCCTTTCCCCTGCCCGCCTCTCCCCCCAGTCCTCTTTCTGATCCGACTTTACACACGACTTCACCTCGTCCTCGTCCAGATCATCATCTTGCCCCGCTGGCCATGCTGCCATACCCAATATCGTCATGGCTGTAGACCAAGGAGATGAGCGGACACCGCTCCTCAACAAGGGCCATGGCAGCCAGGACGGGACTACCACCAATGGCACCATCACCAACGACGGCAGCGCGGGCAGCAGCAGCGCAAAACCCAGCTCAAGGCTGTCCTCCCCGCCCCCCTCGTGGCTCACCCGCGTGTTTGGCCCGCCCAACACAATCAAAGTTCTCCTGGCCGGGTTCATCATCTCCTTCAGCTTCTCCTTCACGCAGGTGCCAATCTTCTACGTCTTCCACCTGATGGAATGCGATGTCTACTACGAGACGCACCCGCCCTACACCGGCACCGGCGACCGCTGCTCCCTCAACGAGATCGCTGCGGGCACGGCAACGCAGTTCTCGCTGCTGGGCATGAGCACCACCTTCTGCGGCACGCTGAACCTGTTTGTGACGGGCTGGACGGTCAAGAGATGGGGCCCACGCTTCGCCCTGGTCCTGCAGACTTTTATCCCGGCCATTCGCGTCAGTGCCCAGGTGATTGGGGTCCTGGCGGGCGGCGCGGCCGGCGAGACCATCATCCAGAGCACCCAGCTCATCACCATCCTGGGGGGCCCTGCCGGCTACATCCTCGTGGTCAACACCATCGCCGGGGAGCTGGTGGAGCCCATGCAGAGGACCGCTGTGTTTGGCCAGCTCCAGGGCTGCATCATGCTGGGCCAGGCCATCGGCTACCTCCTGGGCGGCATGACGGGCAATGCCTTTGGGATCCGAATGCCCTTCCAGGTCGCCTTCTTCTTGTTTCTGATCTCGTCAGCCTACTCGAGGTTCATCCTGCCCTACATCTCGCCCGACTCGTTGTCGGACGGGAAAAGGGACGCGGCACGAGGCGGCGGTGGCGTCAGTGGGTTTCTCGCCCCGCTCAAGATTATGGCGCCTCAGCGCATTCGTCTCTTCGGCAGAAGCGGAGGAGGCCGCATCACCAAGCACTACGGCGTCCTTTTCCTCTGCTGCGGTATCTTCTTGGGCGTTCTGGCCACGGGCTATGCTCCCCTCCTTATTCAGATGTACGCCACGGCATACTTTGACTTTAGCCAGGCAGACAACGGCTGGCTCATGAGCGGCAATGCCCTCATGAGGAGTTTCTTCCTGTTCTTCATCTTCCCCCGCATCATCTCTGCGGGACGAAGCTGGTGGATTTCCGACCTGAAGAAATATAAGAACAAGGGAGGAGGAGAGTTTGAGTCTCATGCTTCCGGCACGCTCAGATCGCGACGCGACCATAATAACCATAGGGGCGCTACTGACAATGACGAGGACCGCCACGATGTGCTGACGAGGATCCCGTCGCGCCCTGAGGAGCTTGAGGCACCCGTGGCTGGAAACCAGGCCGAGCAAGACCCCATGACGCCTGAGCAATCTGATCTCACCGACGAGGAGGAGCGGACGGCCTCTCACTTTGACCTGTTCTTCCTGAGGTGGAGTTTATTGGTCGATGGCCTCCTGACTGCCGGTGCTGCCCTGTGCACTCAGAAGTGGCATATATATCTTGGTAAGGAGGTCCCGTCGTTTTTCCTCTGTGTGTACTTCTGTCGTATGAAAGGAGTGCTAACTTTGACTCAAGCTGCGTTTCTCCTCCCGTTCGGCTCGGGCTCTGCACCAGCAGGCAAGGGTGTCATCACCGAGATGTGCCCCCATTCACAGCGCACCGATGCCCTAAACGCCGTCACCCTGGTTGAGAATATCGCCAGGCTAGCCACACAGGGCTTCTTTGGGTTCCTGTTCTCTGCACTCGCCGAGACTGGGCAGGCCTACCTGACATTCTACGTCAATGCCGCCGTTGCTATCGTGGGTATGGCTGTTTTGTACCTATCTCATTTCCCTCCGCTTGACTCAGCTATGGTGGACAATGTGGATGCGGATGCGGATGAGAACGGGAACGAAGACAATATTGAAGAAGAAGAAGGAGGAGGAGGCGTCAATCACTTGGTAAGGGTTACCTCTCATGAGACTGACCGGTAGAGGAGGATGGAGTAGGCCACCTGCATCATGTGTTCCCTTGCCCTTGGATATTATTACTACTCGTCCAAGCCAGTCGGGGCAGTCATATAGCAAAGCATATAGAAGGAATACTTGGCCCAAAGGTTGTCAAGACTATGATAAGCATCACCACTGTCACTAAAAAGCACTGCAGGGACGTCTGTCTTTGTTTCTTCTTTATTTTCCCACCTTGTATATTTAATTATCAACCAGTAAAATGTCACAAGGGGTACGTCCGCGCCATTGATGTCGCGTATAAAGCACACAAACACCGGGATGGCCAAGTAATCATTGATTAATAACTACCACGAGCAGCCAGCCCGGTGACCTTTCGGCAATAAGATGGTCAAACTCTACAAGAAATTGATCAATCACCTACCATATTTGCCCCCGGATCTCTGAAACAGGGTACACTTTGTAGTCTGAGCGCCACAACGGCACATTTTGAAACATTAATTCTGTTGCCTTTTCCCCAAAACTTTCCTGCCTGATAGTCCCCAAAACCCTCACTCCTTCATCCTAAATAAACACGAAATTTGCTCCCGTCGGCTCGCTGGGTCCATTGTAATTACTCCTTGAAAAGTCTGGAACTAGGCGGCCATCTTGTGCGAGTCAAAAGTCCTAGACTTGTTCAAAAGGAAAATCAGCTTTGCCTCCTTCTCCTCGGGCTGAGGCTGCAAGAAACAGCTCCCACAAGTCCCCACATGAGACGGGCCAGAACGAGAAGGAAAGCAAACAAGATGCTCAATAAGACCACCGTGGTCCATAAGGATCTAGGCACACGCATTCTTTTGCAGTTGAGTTGATCGCCACAACGGGACGGCGCTCGCGTGTCTCCCCTCTTCCGCCGCCTAATTGCTGACGGCATCTGAGAGAGACCTGCGTTTACTTGATCGGGATTTGCTCACGCCCGAACCGTCTGTCCTTGGAGGGAGGGGCCCCCTTCCTGGGCTTCTCCCATCTCACCACACACCCCACTCCACAGGTTGCCCCTTGTGTAACCAACTGCCAGGCCGGCTCGTATGCGACCAAAACCTGCATGGCACAAGAGACGGGCCTATCAGAACCTGTATGTCGGCCCCAACTCCCGTGGAGGATTGCCTCGGCTGATTCGGCCGAGGCATCATCTACAATCATGATTGGATGATCCAGAATGCAGACCCCGTTACCTTGTCGCGGGAGGTTCAAGAGATCCGATGTGACCACACACACACACACACACACACACACACACACACAGAGGGATAAAATCAACAAAAGAAGGCTCCTTACTCCGTCGTCTTGTTAAGAGTTGCCTGGCTCCTTCTTGGACTCAGCCTTACGGGTGTTGGTCGCGGGACTCAAGAAGTCGCCGATCCATCAGGCTGCCCAATAGAAGCCCGCCCCTGGTCACCTGTTGTTGGTTCTCTCCCCCCCCCCCCCCCCGCCTTCGTTGTCGTTGTTCTGTTTTGGGTTTTCTCCACAAAGGCTGTCTAAATTTGGAAAATAGATGCTTCGGGCGATGCCTAGTGTATAGAAATATACTTTGTCAAACAATAATCAGGTCCAGAGAGACCTGCACCCCGAGCCTAAAGGCAGCAAAATTCAAACCTTGCCACATGTGATACAGAAACACCACTGTCACTTTTGTCTCTGTAATTACTCTGCGGATATTCTCTGAAACATTATATCTGCACGCCCGTACAATTTCACACGGTGTGCTTTCCCTCTCTGTTGCTGTGCCGCGAGCAGAGTACAGTAAGAATCTCACCGACGCCGGACCCAGTGCGGCGTCTCGGTTCGATCTTCCCCATCCTTGCCACCCGCAGGAGAGGAAAAAGAAGAGGAAGAAGAAAAAAGAAAAAAAAAAAGGGGAAGTTGTCCTGTAGCAGCAGCTGGGCTGATTATGCTGGAGCTGCCGACCATGAGCTCACACATCCAGTCACGCCGTGATTGTCGCTTCACCTCCTAAGGTTATTGCTGTCTCGCCCGCTCACCACCAGAATCCCTGCATGATATCATTATCACCGGAAACCGACCTCTCGCAGCCTCAGGATGTCCTCGCTGATCTTCTCGTACAGGCCGAACGCATCGTTACATGATCGTCGCCCAATCTCAATGAAACGATGCAAGACTTACGGCCCGACAGCTGACAACAGTTTCCAGGGCCCTAGGTCAGCCTCAGGTTCTCCCCCCCCCCCTTTCTCCCCCCGGCAGAGCCGTAATGTTTTAGATGTATTGTCTAGACTTGTGGGAACGGAATTGTATATCCCAGTTCCTCATCGCTTTCGAGGGTAGGGGATCTCGGCTCTCTTGCCGAGCGGACCCCAAGGTAGGAAGGTGGTCGAGTATCAGCATGATGAGAGTGAGGATTTTGATATATTAGATGTACGTATGTACATAATCATGTCTCAAAGTAGTCTGACGAAGGTCGTCTAACGCCGCGCCAGGCGGCAGCTTTTCTTTCTCTCTCTCTCTCTCTCTCTCTCCAGCTTTCCGTGGTGATGCGATTCTTGCTTCCGACGGCAGTGCAACGGTAAGAAAATAACAGCACTTGTCATATTTAGTCAGATGGGGGGTTTTTTTTTTTGTCTTTCCGCTCTCTTTGTCCTCCTATCACGCGTCGTACACGACATTATTTCTGCTGGCCTTCTCCTTCAATACCTGCAAGTCTTCTTGGTCGTGACGGGTGCCGTCCTGGAGGTTCCCTCCTCCCCCCCCCCTCCTGCCACAGCCACACATCCTAAATCTGCTTCCCTGCGTAATCAGCTCTTCCTTCACATCATCAGAAATGGTCCTTTCCACTCTTTGATATCTGCCTGGACTGACAATGTTGATGTATATAATTTGATATAATACATCGGCCTCGTCAGGTCTGTATCTTTATATCAAGATGAACAGGCATCACGTTGTCCCCGACCACCTTCACATGGCTCTCTTGAGGTCAGGAACACCATCAAAGAGAAGAAGACGGCCGAGAAGATGTCCTCCAGCAGCAAGCGACCGGGCAAGAGCCACGGCAGCAGCTCCTCCTCCTCCTCCTCCAACAAGGGCAAGAAGCGAGACCACACAACGGGGTCCGGCAGGAGCCAGACACCAGATCCCGGCCCGGAGCTCAAGTTCTTCATGTACTCTGACCCAGCCGAGGCCAAGACGGCCGACAACAAGAAGCTCGTCCGGTCTCATGTGGCCCGCACGTCGCACGCAAAAAGCAGGCGGTCGAGGGAGGCTGGCGAGGGCTCCAGCAGAGGTCAGCAGCCTGCCGAGTACTACCAACAAGACTATTCGGCCTACTATAACGACGGCATGGGCGCTGGCAGCCAGATGGACTCGTCACTGTACTCGGGACCATCGTCGTCTGTGATATACCCGAGGTCAACCGGCAGCGCATCCCAGAGCTATTACTCCACGTCCTCTGCTCAGGTGGGCCAGAGTCCCGCCTATACTAGTCAGCTCTCTCAGTGGGAGCAGTACCTGCTAGATCACTGTGTGTACATCCCTCCCAAACGTGCCGTGAAACACCCACTCTCACTGACCTTAAAAACCCCTCCTCGTCAGATATAACAGTCCTGATCCCCAGCCGCCACAACCCCTGCGACCACCCCCGCCACCCCATCGACGTGGCCGCATACCGGCGCGGCATGACAACCCACTGGGTCAGCTTCTGCATGACCGACCCGGGCCTCCTCCAGGGCATCTACCTCGCGTCCTGCCGCAGCCTGGCCAGGTCCCAGCGCAGGGCCGGCAGCCACCAGGACGCCGACATGTACGAGCAGCGCGCGCTGCAGTACAAGGGCGAGTTCCTGCGCTGCATGCGCGAGGCCATGCCCGAGGCCGGCCAGGCCGTTACGGATAATGTGATTTGCATGACTCTGTTGTTTGCCTTCAATGAGGTAAGTAGTCCGCCGGATCTGATGAGAAGATTTGCATGCCCTTTTTTTCCCCCTCCTTTTGTTGTCTTTTTTTTTTCTTGGTTGCCTGACGCTTACTCCTTCATTGGTTTCACCCCTTCCCCTCATAGTATATGGCAGGAGACTATAGCGAGGCCCGCAATCACATGTCGGCATGTGAATACATGGTCGACATGAAAGGCGGACACCACACGCTGGGCCTGAGTGGCTTCCTCTCGCAGCTCATACAGTGGTTCAAGCAGGAGCTGGCCCAGGCAGGCGGGACGAGCAGCAGCGGCGGCGGCAGCAGGGGGTCGGGCAAGAGGAGAAGTTGAGGCGAGCAGGTCTCACTCGAGCTTGATAGTATGCGCAGTTCACTTGTTGTTAATTGCAAGGTGGGCTATATTTTATTCATTTATTTGGAAACCATGGGGTTATTACAGGCATATTATGGCGCGGTGCTACACGGGCTTAGACATACTGACTGGTTCAGTACATTAAGAAGGCAGTTTCACTGTAATATTGCAAACTGCTTCATCTAGACCTTGCATAGATTTGTTTCTCATAATCCTGAATTTCAGCTGATTCAATGTTGAACGCATCCCAACGAGAAACGAATAAGGCAGGGGCATGTTTAACGAATGGGTTAAGAGTGTGATACATATATATATATATATATATATATATGTATGTATATATATGAAAAAAATGTATAGGACGAGTTTCAGAATGTCAGCATGTTCATAAATCATGCTGTTATGACGCCAACACGAGAAAGCGTCATTCTTTGTCTCGGGTTCATTGTAGGTTGATGATTAATAGAGATTGAGAGGCAGAGGATCAAAATTGCCGATCTCGATTTTGAAAAGTGTTGAACAAATGACAAGGCCTGTTCGAGGCTGGTGTATGATGATGCACGGCCATCAACTGCCTGAAACCGGACCAGGGATCCCTCTAAAGTTTGGGGAAATATATATCCAGTTACACGGAGGAAGCGGCCAACGTTTGACAAGATGATGGCAAAAAAATATCAACGCTTTTGATCATATCCAAAGTACCTAGTACCTATACCTATCACCCAGATTCCCACCCACTGCCGAGAAGACCCTCCGTTCCCCCCTTTACCCAAAATGAACGCTTTCCCAAGACACATATATACTCCCTTTGACATGAGATTCAGAATCACAAATTTCACCCAGACTCCGGGGGTTGATAATAACCCTTGAACTGTTCCAGCTCATGCCAACCCAGCTCCCGCACAAGCCTCCAGCAGTACAATAAGAGATCCGGAAATCGTGTCGTCCAATAAAGCAGATATCCCTCCGGCAGCGACCCTACTTTCTTCTGCAGGGCGTCCGACATGTCTAGGTAGTGATTTCTCTTGTTGCGCAGGGCACGCAGGAGGTCAAGCAGCCTCGAGCCCGTGTATTTCCTCTGCTTGCCCAGGGAGTCGACAAACTCCTTGTGGAGCTTGCTCAGGAAGTCGCCCTTGGTGACGCCGGCCGCGCCCTTCTCCAGCTGCTCGAGCTCCCAGCTCGGCGGGTCACGCGGCTCCCTCTCGAACGCGTCAGACACGTCGCAGAGGAATAGGAGTCTGGTGCGCGCGTCCCAGAAGAAAGGATGTGCCAGGATCTCCTTGGTCTTGGGTCGCTCCTTGGGGTTGGCGCTGATCATGTTCCCAACAAGATTTTTCGCCTCGCACCTGTAGTCGCCCAGCACATCAAGCCTCGCCAGGCTATAAGTGCCCTTCCTGATGTTGTATTCCCTCATGTACTTGTCGCCACAGTCAAAGGGGTGCGAGCCCTGTGTGAGGACGTAAAAGAAGACGATGCCCAGGGAGAAGATGTCGATCGACCGGGTCACGCGTCGGTGAGTGACCTCGGCCCCCTGGCTGCCGTGATGACCACTGTGCGTGGAGCTGTCTGCCAGCATCGGCCCGCTGGAGGCCGGAGTCTCGTCGTCCAGCAACAGCTCGGGCGCCCGCCAGCCTGACGTGCCAGCCGCGTGGGCGGTGGTAGCACCGAACGACGACTGACCACCCTCGAGCTTCTTGCACAGGCCAAAGTCCGAAACTAGGATGCGCGGACGGCCCGTCTTGCGGTCTCTAGTGATCAAGATATTCTGGGGCTTCAGATCGCGATGCACTGATTTGTAAGATGACATTGTTAGCAAGATGGGCTGCATCATTGTCACTGCTGCTCTGCTGGAGCCGAGTTGACGGGTGACACAAGTGTGGAAGGGGGGGGGGGGTGGGATGGAGGTTGGGTTTCATTCTCACCAATTTGTAAGGAGTGCAGGTGGTCCAGGCCCTTGGTGATCTGCTTGAGAACAGCCAGTGTATCCTTGGCACCTGCACTCGCCAGCTGCCTGAACTGCTGAGGCTTCTCCATGACATCAGCCAGAGAGGCCTCGCAGAGCTCCAGGGCGATGTAGATGAACTGGCCGCGCTCCAGCTGCGCAAAATACTGGATGACGTTCTGGTGCCGGTCGACCTCCCTGAGGAGCCTCGTCTCCTGTGAGGCGATGTCGTAGAAGTCCCGCAGCATGCGCTTGACGGCGACAGGCCTGTCCTGCCACTTGCCGGCGTATACGACCGTGCCGTTGCTGCCGGTCCCGAGCTGCTGATCTTCGTTCACCTCGAGGCTCTCGTCGATGCGCAGGATGGGATTGGAGACGTCTTCCACCTCATACGGTAGTGTCTGGATGTTCGGCTCGGGGCCCCGGCTGCGCTCGCCAATATTCTTGGCTATGTCGACGGCCTCGTCCACACTGTTGTCAGGAACATCGCCCACAGAGGCGTCAGGGCTGTTCTTCTTCTTCCTGTGGTTCTTGCCGCCCCGGCGGCCGCGGTGCGCCTTCTTCTTCTTCGGCTCCAGCTGGCCCAGCTCGTTCTCCTCGGTGGACCCGGCCTTGTTTTCTTCCGGTTGGGGCACGGCCTCCTCCGATGGTGGCAGGCTGGCGACAGACCGCTCGAGAGGGGTTTCCACGCCGGTCTCAGCTGTCGAGGGGGGTTGGTCCTTCTCTGCAGCTCGACCGTGGGCGCGCTCGGCCTCTGGCGTGTCCTCCCCGAGGTCATCATCCACGTCCACCTCGAAGCCCTTGCGCTTCAGATAGTTCTTGGCATCAAACACAATCTCGCGCCACCCGTTCCGGACAAAACGGATGAACTCCTTGCGGTAGACGATGAGAGCGATCGCGAGGATGAGCCAGATGGCCGGGTTCGTAAACAAGTCCGTGGTGTGCTGGAGAGCATCCTGCGGCAGCTTCTTGACAATGTCAATCACCGTGCTGCTCGGATCAGGTGCGTCAATGGCCAGCGTGGGGTTGTCCGGATCGCTGGGATGATCCAGCTTGGGGGACAGCCCCTGGGAGCCAGGGAGGCCGGGCAGGTTGCGCTGACCCGGCTTCGACCAAGCATGGTCGAGGGTGTGCTGGCCGACCAGCGCCTTGGTCAGCTGCGCCGTGCTGAGCTCATCGTCCACCTCCCACCACTGGATCTGGTTGATCAGGGCAGAGGGCGCCTGGGTGATGAGCGGGTAGGACCGGCCGGACATGGCAAACCAGTTTCCGGCGGTGTTGTTGAGGAAGATCTTGCTCTCTCGACCTGGCTCCTGGTACTCCAGGGCGGGCGGCGGGGGAGGCTGAGGCAGGGCCACCAGCTGGGGGGCTGTCGTGGCCGTCGTCCATGTAGGAACGGATCGGCCTGACAATGTCAAAGGCCTTGGCGATAGGAGAGGGGAAGTACTGGACGAAAGACTGCGACCGCCCTGCGTCGCGGCCATACTCAAAGGCGTATGCCCTGCCGTCGGGCCGGCTGGTGATGTAGAGCTTGTCCAGGGTCGACGAGTACTGGCCGAGCAGGTCCTGGTCGAAGAGGTTCGGGGTCCACTCGGAGTACTTGAGGGTGGCGATGTCGTAGCCGCGCGAGTCTGAGATGCCGACGGTGTACTCGGTGCGGCCCAGCGTGATGGTGCGCGTGTTGCACTCCTCGACGTCGAGACCAGCGACGGTGTCCTGGGGGCGGGCACAGGTGGAGGCGTCGGCGGCGGAGGCCGTGGGGCCGAACCACTTGATGGCACGACCGGTGGCGGCGTCGAGGGTGAGGAGGACGGTCTTCTTCTCGCCGGTGTAGACGAGGGACAGGGCCTCGTTCTTGTAGGGGGCAGCCTCGACCAGCCTCTTCATCGTGAGGCCGGTGTAGACCAGCCCGTGGTCCTCGCCGGGGGCCCACATGTAGATCTGGCCGTCCCTGGTGGGCTCGACGGCCCAGATGGTCTGGTCGAGCAGATTGAAGTCGGCACCGGCGCCAGTGGCGGAGAAGGACCTGTTGATGCGGTGGTGCGTGGTCTCGACCATGGGCTGGCCGAGTGATATGTGCCAGCGCTCGCGGCCCGACTTCCGGTCGGTGGCATACAAGTCTCCGTCGATGGTCGCCAGCAGGACAAAATCTTCTACTTCCCAATCCTCCAGTCGCCTGGCAGATGGTGCTACAACGGACAGGTCCGGAGCCGCAGCAGAAATGGCGCTCGCATCGGTAGAAACAAGGTCGTGAAAGGGGTCCAGGTCGGCGGGGTCCTCGTGTCGAGAGGGCTCCTTCCGGGCCTGGATGGGCTGGGAGTAGGTGGACTTCCTCCGCAGGGCGGCGTGAGGAGTGTGGATGAGGTCGTGTGTCAACGCAGTCGCTGCAAGATTGCGCTTGACGCGGTCGGCTTCGAGAGGAGAACGCTCGTGCTCAGGCCTGCGGTCGAGGCCATGGTCGGCGGCGGCGGCGGCGGCGGCGGCGGCGTCCAGCCATGGCGAGACGGCAGCCTGAGGGAGCCGGTCGATAGCATGTTGTTGTTGGTGTTGGTGGAGGTCAGCGGCGTCGGCGACAGGAGCCCACGGCAGCAGGAGGGCGGCAAGAGCCCATAGCTTCTTGCGCTGTTGGACGACAGGCCTACCCTCGCCGGTGGGAGGCCGTCGTAGCATTCTGTGGTGATGTGGCCGTCTAGACGGAGGAGGAGATCGTCGACATTGGATTGACCGTGAGACGGTGGGAAGATGCCCACTTGTTTTTTGTATGGTATTGTTCTACAATCGATGGTTGTGTGGACGGACCAGGGCAGAACAGGGGTGGGGGATATCTTTTGTGTCGAGTCGGTGTAACGACGAGAGCCGAAGCAGGCCAAGCTGTCAAGGCGGTGGTGGTGGTGGAGGAGGAGGGGTCGGAGGAGAAGGCGGTGGGAGAGCAAGCTGGAGGGCGGAGGGGGAGCTTCTTCCTGCCTCTCAGCTCATATGACCCGCCCACAAAGGCGTCTCAGGTAATTGCTCGAGGAGAGGCACCCGACGGTCGAGTCCTTCTTTGTGTGCCGGCAGTTTCGACGAGGAGCGACGTCGAGAATCGACGGTGTTGAGATCAAGACCAAGGGATTGGAGAGGTCTTGGCCGTCGGACCTTTGTCGGAAGTGGATCGAGGTGTGAGTTGTTGAGGTCGAGGTAGGCCCAGATCAGGTCAGGACGGAGGGAGACTCGGCCGATTCGCGTACGAGACCCTTGATTTCCTTTCTCTCTCTCTCTCTTTCTTTCTTCTCCTCTCCCTTTAGTTTATTTCGGTAATATTCGAGTGGGAGTCGGAGTCCGTCGTCCGCCGTGGATGCAGCAAAGCAGTCACGACACGGGTACGACAGTGAATTGATGAAGCCGATTGTTAAGATTATCGAAAAGGGATGACGATGATGGGTGATGGTCTGAGTGGGGAGTGGAAGAAGCGAGGAGAAGAGAGGAGAAGGGAGGATGGGGAATAAGGGGCGTGTGATGTTTTGAAGCGGTTGGCTGATGTGAGGTGGTATGGCGTGTGGCTGCGCTGCACCCGCACCCTGAGTGAGAGTTTGCGGATGGATGGTGTGTGTGTATATGAGGAGTGTGAGCGCAGTTGGTATTATTGAATGTGTGTGTGTTTGTGGGTGTGGGTGTGGGTGCGGGTGCGGGTGCGGGTGTGTGTGAGACAATAGCCTTTGCTTCTTGCAGCGCTGAGGCACCTGGGCATTCTGGGCACTGGCATGCTCTAGGCCTGGGCTGGGCTGGGGGTCATGGTGCTAATTGTGGGCACTGACACTGCACTGACTGCACTGGGATGAAGAGGTGATTGCGGGACGGGGTTTATTGAATGGCCGGGAGCCTGTGGTGGGCGCTGGTTTCCCCAGTCAGTGGTCAGTGGCACCCCTAAGGGAGATCCCCTAGCGAAGTTTCCACAGGCTTTGACAGGACAGGGCCAGTGGTCCCTGAGTGGTCCCCTGATGGCCCTCACCCCCCCGGGTGGGGACCTTTGGGTGGTCCCTGTGGAATCCGACAGACTCGGATCGACCCCACACTAGCTCTTAGGGGGGGGGGGGGGGGCACTCGCTGAGCCAAAGCAAGTTCACTCAAGGGATGCAGCATACGAGGGGAGGGACTGAGAGGGAGAGAGGGGCGTGTGATTAAGAAGAAGCCCCCGACCCACTCAGGCTCTGCGTACGCGCAAGTCATGTTTTAGTCCTTGATCCATGGCAGACGACCAAAAATGCGACAGGCGTCGTCCACCAAATCTCTGTCTCGCTCGTCTTCTCCTTTCTCCCCTGTATCTGGATAAAGCAGACGCACAACCACCCCCATCCTGTCTCTCACTATTGTGAGGTTACGGAGGGTTTTATTCTCGCCTTTGTGCAACAGATAACCCATTCAAACCCCGTACAGGCTAAGTAGGAATCTTATTCACAGACGTTCTCGGATCAGACGGGGCTGAGCACATTCCCCATTTCCCGTCTCCGAGACACCCCATGGGGTGCATATATGCCCGTCTCTTTCGTGATGGTGGTGTGTGTGGGACGACAAGAGAGTGTCAGTCTTGGTTCAGGCTGTCCAACCCCCTCGACAGTGTCCAGTCATCCTTCTGATGTTTGCCCCCCCCCCCCCTTTCTCGTGTTTGTGTGTGTGTGTGTGTGTGTGTGTGTGTGTGTGTGTGTGTGTGTGTGTGTGTGTGTGTGTGTGTGTGTGTGTATACGTCTTGCTTCAGATGATAGACGATCCGTCAATAGATCAGTCGGATGAAAGCATCAATAATAGGCAATAAACTCAAACACTCAGCCCATCAAGGAGCAGCATTCAGATTGGGGGAGACGACGTGGGGAGACGACGCGGTGGAGCTGACGACGTTGAGACGTTGGTCCAAACATCATGGGACGATCTATCGACGTGCTGCATTAGACCATCACTGACAAATGCGCTTCTACGCTTCATTAGTTACAAGAATTACAGCAGATCTCACCCCTCCCATCCTGAATCATCCCGAAGGAATGAATGCTCTGCGGTTCGTAGTCCTCGTGATGTTGCTGTGTGTGTGTGTGTGTTCATGCAGTGAAATAGTTCATGATACGTCAGGCATTGAATTCAATACCAGTCCCAACACGACAACGATAACAACGACAGGAAACCCGTGTGTGGCGACTCTGCGACTCCTGGGACCTGCATATGGGCCATATAGTCTGTGCATGAATGTGCTATGTAGCCCGGCGTGCTCGGATCGGCCCTCTGCAAGGGGAGCGAGGAGGGTGGTTGGTTGCACTAGCACTGCCCTCCCTGACGGACCAACCTCCCAGCAGCCAGTGGCGATGTATGTGGTACCATGGAAGATTTCCTCCGCAGGGTCTCGGGTTAGATTGACCGATCAAGGTAAATTCTCTTTCTGGTTGGAACTATTTGCCTGTTTCATGGTTGTGATACTCGTCGTAATTCACCGAATCTCGCTTCAGTTTACCACACAGGTCATGTTACCTTTGTTTTATTTTTATTATTTTTTTTTTCCTTTTTCATGCCAACGCCCTACCACCAGCATATAGCCGCCATGTACATATGAAACAAGACAGTCAAACCCAGATTTATAATTCAAACAAAAAAGACGTCAAGAACTTGGAAAATACAGACCAGAAAGAAGACTCACAAAACGCCCAAAACACACTCTCAAGCCACAAATACCCTCCTCATCTTCCCAGATACAGTTCTCCTCTCACAGACCACACCCTCCCCGTCCTCGGCCCTCGAGCAGCCCGTCCTTCTACCATCCGTCTTCTTCTCCCCTCCTGTTCCACCTAGCTCTGGGGTCGCAGCAGCAGCACCGGCTGCCAGCCGTCGATAGTTATATCGCTTCCGCACGGCAGACGACAGAGGAGACTCGTTCTTCGTGTCGCACGGGTTTGCGCCCTCGGCCGTCGTCATATTGCGGCCTCTTGTAGTACCCACCGTTGTGGTATTGAAGGTTACTGCACATGAAGGACCTACGGATCCTGTCCCGGATGTGCTATTCTCATCATCATCGACAGGAGAGACGGCAGCGGGCTCTGTCGCTGTGGGAACGAGTGCACCTTCAGAAGCCTGGTCACTTGTGCCTGTCGAGTGGGCAACGTCTTCTGAGGTCGTCGTGTTGGCATAAGACGGCCCTGATAGCGAGGATGAGGTCCCGGTAGGAGGCGCAATAGCAGGAGTCTGATGACCAGCACCCCCAGAATCTCCCAAAGATCCTGCAGCAGGATTTGTAGGCGCCATCCCGTGCTCGTTCTCCATTGTAGAAAACCCATGGACAGCGTCTTTAGCAGCATCTTTGGCAGCATCCCAAGCATCTCTAACATCATCCTTTGCATCATCCCAGACGTCTTTCGCCCCGTCAAGCATCTCGGACAACCCTCGCCTCTGTCCGATTTCTGTCATTCGTGTCGCCGACTCTGCAGGCTGCATTGCTTCAGGTTCCAGCTGAGTCGCTCTTTTTTCCGCCCGTGCAGCAGCCGCTGAAGCTCCGGTGGTGGTGCTCTTCACGCCCCCAGGTGCCTCCTCCTCGTAGTGCCCCCCATCAGACGCTGTCGTTCCGATCCTAGGATCCACAACCGGGTCTCTTCTCGTCAATCTAGAAGTCGCCGTGCTCGAGTTCCCACCAGTGTAGACCTTGATCGAGTTGAACAGCCAGTACGCATCTGCAAAGGCATCCGGGTTGTCCGCCACCCACGCCGCGCAAGAGTCCGCCTTGCTTCCACACGTGCCGTCCGCAGCCCACGCCTTGCCGGCCCACTGCCCGCACAGCGCCGTGTTGATAGTAATGACATGCCCCTGGAAGTGACTCGAGATGTCACAACCGCTGCCGCCCTCGAACCGCGCCAGGGGCGTGCCCAGGCTGCCCGCGTCGACCGTCGAGCCGCCGCTGATGCCGCTGGGGATCGAGCTCCGCGGCCAGAACCAGATGCTGATGGCAGAGTCGGTCCACTCCATGGCGTACACGCCGCCCTGGGCGCTGTTGAAGCCCGCGCCAAAGTTGGACGTCGATGTGCCGCGCTGGGGACACCCCGTGCCGCCGCTGCCCGCGCTGCAGTCGCCTGTGCTGCCGTCGTACCAGCTCGTCCCGGCGTCCTGGCCGCTGTTGGTCGGCGTACAGCCCTGTGAGGTGTGAAGGGTCATCTCGTTGGTGTTTTGCGAGTTTGCGCCCTCGATGACTACAGTTTCACGTGTCAGGCCCTGGTCCTTTTTGTTCCCGGGAGAGGGAAAAGGGAGGGAGAAAATGTTGCTGTGCCCAACTTACTATCAATCTCGCCATCCGCAGGCCACGAGCCAGTTCCCCACGTCCACAGCGCGGGCCACGTGCCGCACCCCACGGGCATATGCTCGATATCCGCCACCATGAGCATCTTGTTGTACGTCTTTTTCGACTGCAGCCGCACCGACTTGCGCCCGCCCACAGACGTGTCGCCCCCCACATACGCGCTGACCGTCGAGCTGTCCACGGTCGACGTCGAGTCCACGCCCAGGCGCACCTGGCTGTTGGAGATGGTCGCCAGCCCGGCCGACGTGGCGCTCGACTGGTCCTGGTAGGACACGAAGCCGGCCGTGGGGTCGGCGTCTGTGAACCATGTGAAGGAGTCGAAGAAATTAGTAGAGTCAAAGGTATCCTCCAGAGTGTACGTTGTGCCGCTGGAGGTTGCGGCCGCCACCTGGGCACCAGCAGTTGTAAGGGCAACCAGGCCCAGAAGTGATGGCCTAGCCATTCTTTAAAGCAGACAAAAGGAAATACTAGTTTCAAGGAGAGAAAGATGGTACAAGTCTCACAATATACCTGATATCAGAAACAAGATTGGAAAGGAGAGTATACGTGAGAGTGAGAGACAAAAGACGACAGTCCAGCTGAGAAGAGAATGGACCAGCCAGAGAAAAGAAGAAGAGAAAACACAAAACGCAACCTGGGCACCTTCACCGTCTGCTATGGTCTAGGATGCCAGTAGAATGACAAACAGCTGCAGTCCTCCGAGACGGGAAGCACCTCTTATAAAGCGATCATCACCAAACCAGGAACGACATAAATATCTTTCCCGAGCACCAGGTCCAACCACTGCCTCAGTATGTCATCCTCTCTTCTCTCACTCTCTCTCCACCTCCAACATAGAAGCCAAGCGACCTTGAGGCCCTCTCTTGGTCGCCAACGCTCACTCTGCCATATCTCCACAGCCGTGTTTGACCCATCGGCATTTCCAAATCCGTATCACAGACGGCATCACTAGATGCCGCATGCCCGGCCACATCCCGAGGCCAGCGAACACCCCTATGCGGCCTGATAACCAGGCCAACATCGCCAACGTCCCTCATAGTTGGACATGCGTAGGCCTTACGGCCGGCCGATGAAATGGGGGCCACGAAACCACGTGGGGATGGCTTTAATAGGAAATCCCATGAACAACCCCAGCGATAATATAGGCTGGAAGAGAGTTCGTTGGCGTGGCAGTATTTCTCTGAGATAGCATCGTATATGTGATGAGCAGTCGTGTTTAGCTACAGAGTGTTAAGTAATGAGTCTGAGCAAAGATCACAAGAGTGTTGATGCCGCAATACCGGAAACCCTGGTTTGTTCAGAGTGTGCGTTAGCTGCTGAAAGGAATAAATCACCAGAGGCAAATATGCGAAGAAAAAAAAAGAAAAAGAGAAAAAAAAAGGCAAATTCAGGCAGAACTTCAGTCGTCGAGGTCGTCGCAAGAGAGACAAGAAGGTGACGAGGCACTGAAAGCTTGACAGCGTGAGAAAGGCTGAAGGCAAAAAGTCAAAACTATGAATAGCCATGTTACTTGGTCTCACCAGACCCATCTCATTCTCACCGTTGCACCCACTGAACAACAGTCCTGAAGGTCTTGACTCGTCGTTGCGAAAGTGGACCTCCAGGCTCTACCCCTGACGGGCATCATCCACTTCAGTTGCAACTTTGCAGGTCTGCTCAGGTCAGACAACCGATCTCCATCTCACCATCTCAGCTCTTTCAATGGCCCAGGGAAACTTGCATGAGAAAATGTCTAAACTGGTGGGTGTTATAAACCTACGTAGGCAGACAGAGAGAAGATAACATTACCTTCCTCAATTTGACAACATCTCTTCGACAGCCCGATGCAATGTCAGAAAGGGCTGAGAGGGCACAGTGTCGCTTGTATTGTGCTGCAGTACAGAACAAGTCCACTATGTAAGTACATAATTTGTACCAGTAAGAAATTCCTCGCTCGACTCGTGGTCTGGCCCCAAGAGTCTGCTGACATTTCCGAAACACATGCCCAGCGTGGTGTCACTGACATTGCTCACATACGAGCCCCATCCGTCAGCCTCACGACATGTGGAGTCATTATCTCGTTTTGTTTCTTAGCCCCATGCGGCCAGGACCTGCTTGCCCTTCTTTTTCTTTTTCCCCTTAGCACCACTACTGCCATCCGCCTCGACGCCCGGCTCGACGTTCTCTCCCGCGGCGGCTGCATCGCCGCCATTACCTCCGCCGCCCCATGAGAATCCAGTGTCGTGGTTGACGCCAAAGTCAGACCTCACTGGCCGGCCTCTGAGACCAGGAGTGAATATGCTTGTGTGCACCTTGGGCGCAGCTGGCAGGGAAGGGAAAGCCTCTTGGCTCTTGGCGGGTGCAGTGCCCCCAGCTGTCCTCCTCGCCGGTGTCGAGGTCCCGGACGATTGAGGGACGGTCCTTGAAGAGGTGGAGGCAGAGGAGGCGGGCGCTGGCTGAGTGCCTCCGATCCAAAAGGGAGTAGCCTTCGCCTTGGACGCGGATTCCTTTGAGCTTGGCAGCGCAGGAAACGCAGACGATGAGGCTACCGCCGGAGTTCCACGAGATGAGGGCGCATTCGCCCATTGAACGCTGCTCGGCCCGGCGACCGCAGGCGCTGATCCAGGGACGCCTGCGATACTGCCTCTGCGGGTGGTGCTCTTCTTTAGCTTGAGAACACGCGTGTTGATCTTCTCCCTTGCAGCTGCGCCTGCGCCCGTACCAGGGTGAAGGGTCGGCCCAGCCGACGCAGCCGTAGCCCACCCAGAACTGGACGTCGTGGCACCGTGCATGCCGCCCAGGCCAGGGAGCGAAGGATAATCCTCGTTGATAGCCCTCCAGTCCTGCCAGGCCTTACGCAGTGCATCGGCCTTTGTCTTTTCCTCAAACAAGTCGGCGACCTCACGCACAAGCGTGCCGAGGGCATTAGACGAGGTGTCGGTAAAGAGGGCGAAAAAGGCATCGATGAGCTGAGATGCAGTCACGCTGCCAGACTTGTAGGAGGAGATGTGAGTGCGGAAGGTAGTCATCTTGGTCTGGTCGTTGCCGAGGAGATTAGATGCACGTTCAACGACGGCTCCGTGTCGGACTAGACGCGCTCGGTCCTGAGGCGAGAGATTGGCTTGATCGGCAACGGACAGAGCGGCAAAGGAGTCTGCGAGAGGTGCTGGTGCTTGCCCCGAGGTGGAAGCAGCAGCACCACCACCATTCTGGCGGCCTGTAGATGCCGGACTAGGGGTATTGGAAGAGGTGGAGGTGAGCTGTCCGCCAAATGTGCGGTTGGATATCGACTGTGCCGAGTGGATGCTCCTAGGCCCCTCCTGCGCAGTCATCCTCTGCAAGGCGAGCTCGGCCCGTGAGAGCGGCTGCGCCGAGGTGCGCGGCAGTGGCTCCGCGTTGGGGTCTCGTCCTCTGCCGCGGCCCTCCCGCCCTTCCCTTCCACCACCTCCAGACCTGCCTCCTCTTCTCTCTTCCTGGTATGGCTGCCGAAAATCAAAGCCGGAGATATCCACCATCCGGGCGTCTCTGCGAACGTCCTTGGATAGCGAGTTGGCATGTTCGCTGAGCTGGTGGGCCTTTAGGTCCATCTCGGTATCGAAGACGACAAACTTCTTCTCCAGGCACTCCCTGTCCAGGCAGAGGTAGTGGTCTTTCTTGAAGTGCTCCTCTAGCTTGTCATAGTTCAGGTAGTAATGCGGAGATCTAGAGTCTCTCCTGTCGCAGATGAAACACCTCTCATGTTTGTTGCGGCAGTGCTCGTAGAGCTTGTCGTCGTCGTAGAACCTCTCGCCGCAAAACCCACAGAGCGGGTGTCCCCGGAACCCCGTCTGAGCGACGTCTCCAGGCTTGTCATCGCCATGAGCCATATGCTTGTGCAAGCTCTTATCCGTGAACAGCTCGTGCTCATGCGTGAAAACCTTCTTGTTCCGTGTGCAGAGATCGCACATCTTTTTATGGTGTGTCTGCCGGACATGGCGGTGCAAGTCCGGCCAGCCGAGCCCAGCAAAGTCGCATGACGCGTCCGGGCAGTTGTAACGAAGCAGCAAGACGGTGTCTCCCACGATATCCTCATTTGTATAGCGTATGCCGATATTCTCGTCTGCGCTGGTGGAGTCGGTGTTTGTGTACTCCTCAAACCGCTTCGACGGGTCGTCTGTGAAGATGACGAAGGGGGCAGGCGTTCGGCAGTGTGGACAGTCTTTGGTCTTGTAGAGGGCGCGCATTCGCAGGGCGCAGATGTGGCAGGTAACGTGGTTGCATGGTGCAATCGCATGGTGTTGGACCGGGTTGGCGCAGATGAAGCAGACCTCGGCATCGGCATCGTTGTCGTCGTCGTCGTCTTCTGCACCCTCATCCTTGAGTACCTTCTGAGTTGGCTCCGCTGGCCTCAGCAGGGTGTTGTTCTGGGCAGATGTGACCCTGGGACCACCAACCTCGCCCTCTTCTGTTGCAGATAATGTGTCACTGGGGCCACCCCGTCCCCTGCCTCGGTTGCCGCCACGGTGAGGCCCAGCTCCATCCCCTCTGCCTCTGCCTCGACCTCCCCTCTGGCCTCTGCCTCTGCCCCTACCTCGGTGTCCTTCGCCATGAGACCTGTCCCCAGACGGTCCTGTGGGTACAGCTGGCGCCGAGTCAGCCATGCTTGTATTCGGAACTCCTCGCAGTATATGTGTGTGTTGAGACCACTGCGGGCTTCCCCGAGGTCTGGTTTCAGTGGGCGGGCTGAGACGAGATGTTTTGTGTGCTCCGAGAATTCACTGCCTGGCCAGTTCGAGCTACCTGGGGGATGGTCCTGTGCCCTGCCCCTGTTGGTGAAGAATGCCAGGGCGCCTCGACGTGCTGGGCTTACCAATACGTGTGGCAATCGAGGTTGAAGAGACTAAGCTGGCTGGATCTTGGCTGATGAAGAAC
Organism: Aurifilum marmelostoma; assembly: GCA_027559495.1. Lineage (NCBI taxonomy): Eukaryota > Fungi > Ascomycota > Sordariomycetes > Diaporthales > Cryphonectriaceae > Aurifilum > Aurifilum marmelostoma. The sequence continues at coordinate 29,824 of JAMXSV010000009.1, read as the reverse complement.
ACACCTGGTCGAAGAAGTGCTGCTGCCGGCGGGCGCTGCTCGATAAATGGCGGGTGAGATAATAAATGGCCTAGTGGGGGGGCCAACCATGAGCCTATAGCATAGCAGCATCACTGCTTCGGAGACCCCGCCAAGTAGCGTCCAGGGGTCAACCCACTAAGAGTCACTCGCCGGTCTGACTGTGAACAACGTCACCACCGTGACCCAAAGGAGGAAAATCTACTATGCTGCACACGCTTTGTGGATTATCGTCACTGCCACGGGCATTGGCGTGCAAGTAAGCATCTTTCACAGACCCCTTCCAGCCTGGATACCTCCAGATTGGCGCCTCTGTTTTCGTCAGCTGGTGAAAACTACGCAGTATACTGTACATCCACCAAGTGACCCCTATCGCATGGCCTCGGGCCCCGTCCAGGAGAACAAGAACACAAAAGAAAAGGAAAATTGGTCGAATAATAATCGATCCTCTGCAGTAGTAGAGATATCACTGAATCCATCATGCTGCTGTTGGGAGTTCGCGACCCGTCCTGTCTGCTCACCTCCCCCCCCCCCCCCCCCCCAAAAAAAAAACAATATTACGTCCTGCATCGTCCAATTTTTCCACCGCCGTGTAGCATTGATTTCTCACGAGAGCCGATACCCTATGTAAGTAGGCATATTGGCTCGGGCTTGGGTGGGGCTGGCTTGATTATCTTCGAAAACAGCCGTATCGCACCACCACCACAGCCTATGTATGCAATTCGTTTAGGTCATAAACTCAAGAACGCCAGCCCAAAGAATAAGAAGAAGAAGAAGAAGATCAAGGCAGCATAACCGAGCCGTGAACCGTGCTTGAAAGGAAATCAAACTGAGCGGATGCTGTCCTGTTTTTGTTACGCCCATCCATAAAGCCGGGACTTGCTCAAGTTACGCCGTATGTGTTTCAAGACGCCTCGGGGAGGAAAGGGACGATGTAGCTAGCGCCCTCGGCCAGGATGCGGTCTACTACTCCTCGATGGGGTAGAGATGGTTGCCGATGAGCTTGTTCATCTGGAACATGTTGACGCTGCTCTGTTTGAAGACAGCCTGCATGCGCTCATCGCATCGTATCTGGCGCTTGTCGCTGGGCTCCTGCAGGTCGTTGGACTTGATATGCTCCCACAGCTTCTTGACGACCTGTGGTCGGGACAGCTGTGACCACGTGAGTTAGCTCCCCGGCGTCGCGACACCAGACAAAGCAGACAGTACATACCCGCTCCGTGCCCACGAGCTCAGAGAGCGCGTAGCTCAGGTTGAACTCCTTCTGAAATCCACCGCCGGCCTTGCGCTTCTTGGGGGTGGCAGAGTCCTCGGTGTCGACGTCGCTGTCGTCGCCAGCCTTGATCTTGGTAGAGCTCTTCTTCTTCTGCTTAGGCTTGGCCTTGGTCTTGGGCGCATTATGGCCGCCCCTCGTCTGGCGACCGCGCGCCAGCTGGTTCTCTTGTGCCTGAAGCTGACGCGCGAGGCGGGCATCCTCGTCCTCGACCATGGACGAGCTCCGCTTCTTGCTCGGGACGGTAGATACCTGTATCTCCTGTGATACATCTTCGTCCGCATAGACATCAGCCTCGTCGTCTTCATGCTTGACGCCGTTCAAACCATCGTCTGCATTGTCTGCGCCGTTGTTGTGGGGTGGGGTGGCGGGTAAGGTGTCGGCGATCGCGTCGAAGCGCTGTTCGATCAAGATTTTAATCGCATCCTATTACGCGAAGAGCTGGTCAGTCGTACGAGATCTGGCAGAAATGAGGAGAGACCGGATAAGTTTGCAGAGGGTAAGGTAGGCCGACGTGGGCCAGAACCAATGCGTACCTTCTGCTCACTGAGGTCCCTTCCAACCTGTCGCTCCAGCCCCTTCCGAACCTTCTTTCTGGAGACGGTGTCGAGATCGGAGGTCTTGAGGATGTGGTCGATCATGCTGGTGTACTGAAGCACCTCATCGTGGCTCACTATCCATGCAGGTCAGCCCCGTAGAAGCCAACAGCAGGGTTTACCGACCCGGGGGGTTTGGGGTTTTGGCGAGCACAGACATGCGATTGACATTTTGATAGAATCGGGCCTGGTACCACTATGGAGGCGATTGAGAGGGTATGCGCGCAAGGGAGACACGCCACGCGTTCGATGTCAGGGAGGTCTTGTAGCAGAGAAGGGTCGGCAGGTATCAGCGAGTTCCTGCGGTTGATGGACCAGACGACGCAAGGAGGACGAGAACGGGGGGCGAGGAGGTGGTGGTAGCGGTAGTCACTGGTCGCAAGGCTCGTGGGAACTCGGTGGTACGCGACGGAGGGGTCAAGAAGGCGCAAGCGGTGTAACGATGGAAGCTGGGCTTGACAGGTGCCGTGGTCAGTGCATAGCTGTGGGCTGGCCGGTGGTAGATCGTCACCAGGTAGGCAGGTCAGAGGTGTGCGAGTAAGTCTGCAAAGATCAGCGCGGATCTTCTGATGCGGGCGGGTAGAGCCGTGGCACACGAGATGAACTAGGGCTGTCGAGCCGCTGCGTGTGGGGTTTGGGAGGGGGGGGGGAAGAGGGAAGGGGAGTGCTTGTGTAATTTCTGGAAGGTGTGGGTATGAAGATTGTTGATGTTTTGGTGGTGTTGATGTTGTTGCAGTGTGGACGACAATGGACCCAGCGAGGTTCAGCCGAGACCGCAACCGACAAGCGACAAAACAGGGCTGTTCTTTTTCCCAGCTCTCCACAGTATGGCAGCTGATGATAGGCTGAATTGGAAGCTAAAAAAGGTGGAAAGCGTGCCAGAAGCCTTCTAGGGGGAAAGACAGGTTGCCTGTCTGATGACGATATCTGCTGCCGATGGTGTGGGGTGGGGGAGGACAAGAGGGAGGGGGGGGTGGTTTGGGGGGCATACCTGGTGAATTGATGGTTGCAGGACGAGGGGTTGCGAAATACAACAAAGGAGCGACGTCCAGAGTGTTGGCGTCGAGGTGGGAGTGAAGATTTGAGGCAACGAGGGACGGGGGACGGTTCATTAGTTGGCAGGTTCCTTTGTCAGTCGACAGAGAGAGGATGTGCGGTCTGCGGTTGCTTTTCTGTTCCCTCGGCGGCGCCCCGTGCTTCTGTCTGGTTGGATGTCGTGGGCGGGTGACTTGTTCACACGACGTACCCAGTATGGCGATGACTTGTACCCATACACGCCGTAGTAGGGATGGTTAAGGCTCGGGGGGTTCTCAGGGATAAGGATAAGGATAAGGTGTGGTTGGGGGCGGCTCCAACGTATTTAAGGGAGTGGTGGTGGTCTAGGGTATTCCCCATGTCTAGGTGCTCCCAGCGTGCCAGGTACGCCACCATACGGCTAGCTAGGCCTCCTAGGTTAGGCACACTCTAGTGCCACAGCCATAGCACCACTTTTTCAGCAAACGTACCGCTGCAACGTTATAGCAACTCTCTTACTGGCTCCAGTCCATCCGTACTTCTGCTGATATGACATGCGCAGATGACAGACTTCTGTAGACTTGTGGGGTATCTAAACAAGGCCACCAAGCACAAATACCCAACAGCAGTGAGAAGTCATCGTCAAAAAGACAGGAGAAAAGGGGCCAAATTCGGCACCATGCCGAAACGGCCATTAGGCGGTACAACGGCAGCACTATCCCCTACTATAGGGCATCAAAAGGACGGCAAGCTGACCGAAGAGCTGCTATAAGACCAAAGAACGCCCCACTCTTGCTAGGCCAGGCCCAGGGCTCCTCACTTTTGTGAACCCAACTTGGGCAGCATGATGGAAAATCCCACTCGGAAGCTGGGCAATGCCTGGATGCCACCAAGTTTGGTCATTCACATGTCAGCCTTTATGGATCTGTAAAGCATGTTTGACTTTCCACAGTCACTCTGCCATAGATCAGGAGCCAGGTCGAGGCTCTTCTCAAGCGTGTGTTCACTTTGCCTTTCTCTCTTCTCAAATCCTCATTAGCAGACAATGGTGTGTATTTGCTGCCCTTCGTATAGACATGGTAACACAGATGCATACAGTAATCCTGAACAATGCACCACCACGCACCATGTTCATCTTTTTTCACTCCTCCTCTACGGATTGGTCACAATGCAACCGTTGCCCGTCGGATCCCCAGGTCCAAGAAAGGTGTCCTTGGTCGCGTTGTTTGGGAGAAGTGATCTCAGGATCAAGCCTGGATACTGCCGCCCATCTGCATTGGAACCACGAGAGTGAGCAAAAAATAGCTTAATGACGAAACCAAAGCATTTTGGAAAGTACGTACCGACACCGCCGTTCCAGAAGGGTTGATACTGCAATTGTGTAGCAATCCAGTAAATGTATCCATCGCAGTAATTGACATATGCCCTCTCCGGGTACACTGACCGGGGATCCCGCACATAGGGCTCGGCGGCCCCGGTTGTAGTATTCCACAGATATATGGCGTTGCTCTCAGGCATGAGCAGATACAGCATCCCGTTCGAGTCACTTGCCATCCCGTTGGCCTTGCCTCCCTTCTGTCCCAGGCTCTTGATCGCAGCTGTGGCCGTGGCATCTGTAACATTGGGCGAGTTGAGGTACGAGGTAGGGATGCTGTACAGATACTCCGAAGATTTGGAGTGGTAGTAGAGGGTGTCGCCGTAGTAGCTCAGCTCGATACCGTACAGACCATTGCTCCTGTAGTCAGTTGTCGGGTAGAAGGGCACCCCATTGTAGGAGGGCACATCCCCTTCCACGGCCAGGGTCGTCGGATGTGACTCGAGCCGGCGCCAGCACTCTCCGCTTCCCAGGTCATACATGATGAGCGCAGTATTGTTCGAGTCTGGAGGCGAATCGACGATGTAGGCAATGCCAGCCCCCGAGGCCGTGACGTTGGCGAGGAGGTTGAAGCGTACCTCGAGGATGTACGAGTCTTCCCGAACACAGTCATCAGAGACAGGCAGCGTCAGGTTAGAGGAGATGGAGCCGTCATGTCCGACAAAGCCCACTTTTATCGCTTGACTGTCAGTATCCATCCCGAAGACTGATCTATCACCATCCAAAGCCAGACGAGCGGAAGCTGGAAGAGGAGGAAGGCGTACTAAGCTTCGGGCCACCCTGCCGCGCGAGAGCTAGGGTAGAGTCATTCAGCTTCGGCCGACCACTGTCAAGGGCCCAGATCACATCTAAGATCGCTGGTCAGCTTACATAGAAAGTTGTGTAGGTTGGTCGAGGACCGAGAAAGGAGATGAGATGGTTGACTACTGACTGTCAGTTGTTGCGTAGAGAGAGGAGACACTGATCAGTGCGGCAGTGTCATTGTTGCCGTACGCAACTCCGTCGATATACGTGATGAGATCGCCGGACGGTGTATTGATCTCGAGAGACGGGTAGGCGTCTTCGTAGGTGGTGTTCTCGATAAGCCCTACCGTATAAGGATAATCTGTGCCTCGAGTATAGGAGACCATGCTCTTCCCATGCATAGACTGCGCGATCCCAGAAGCTACGAATATCCGTCCAAGTCAGTATTACATCCTTTGTGCAAGACCAAAAGAGTTCTGTTTGGATCGCTGGGCTTACGCCATTGGTCAAAGAAGTAGTGAAATTCCTCGACCTCTGCGCCGAACGTGCCGGTGTCATAGCGAACGCTATACTCTCCCTCCGTTGCAAAAGTGCCATTGGCATAGTACTGGGCAGAGACTAGGCCCAGGATAGCAGCAAAAGCTGGTAAAGACAAACTTGTCATGATGAGGGACCAAGAATATGATTAAACCAAATGTTTCTGCGGGATGGGGGCCGAGGCGAGGAAGCAGGTACCGCAGTGAGGCCGTGGCCTCGGGGGACGGACAGCCATTCTTATCCAATTAAGCATACTCATATACTGTGTCTTATAATCAATAAATTTATTGGCTGAACCCTTCGATGTTCAAGTGGGAAATAATCTAGTTGCCCGTCTTCCCGCTGTCACGGTGTAACGCTGTTGCAAAGTTCAGGAGGTCGAGCGTCCCCATGAAGCAACCCTGCTCAAGTGATCTCCGTTCCTGCATACTTGACTGGGGGAGAATATCGGCACTGAAGACTTAGCCTGCACATTAAACCTGAAGGATTTCGGTTCGACCTCCCCCTGTCTACTACTGACCTTCCAGATTCGACGCCTTGCAGGCGATCAAGAGTCGGTCGAAGAGGCAAGCTCTTGGTAAAGGCACTCGGCCTGGCTGACGGCCCTCGGAATTAATCGTCATCAGGGTGCATTGCACACGCGGCTTTGTACCCTAACATTTCCCAGATTCAACCGGATTGAGAACTCCCGAACAAGGAGATGGCAAGGCGAGACTCGGTGTACACACCTGATTGAACTCTAGACCCGCCAAGGAGCATCTGTTCCAGAAGCCGAGAATTGACGTATCTTGATTTCAGCTAGATGAGTAAACAGGAGAAGGCGTAGGGAAAAGCCAAACGAAAAACGCGCTGGTTGTGGTCGTGATAGGAAAAGAGATCTACAGCCAGCGCTCCCTCTCTCCTGAGCGCTGCATGGGCAGATGAGTCTATAAATTTTCGCCATCCTGGGGGCCGAGAAGCAGAAACTGTCAACAGCCTCATTCTTTAAATTCTCGACAAGAAGTTATATATACACTTGAGTGCTGTATGTATTACCTTAGCTGCGAAGGCGGTTGTTTAATTGTGTGTGGTAAGTAAAAGCTGTGACAGAGAGGCTAATCAAGAGGCAGCTGCTATGTGAGGCAGGCTTGGCAGGGCGCTGCTGGTTCAGCTGCAACTTGTGTGGGGATGTGAGGGGGGCCTGCTGTATGGCTTATCAATAATCTTATCGATAGACCCCGCGATAAGATGACCCCACTATTGGTTAGATCACATTTACGCAACAGCAGCTGTGACACAGCAGAGGTAACCTTCAAGTAGTCTCTCACATATGCAACTACCAATTAATCGTGACCTACCTCCTAAATCTCTCGACGACTAACCCACGTCCTCACCCCTCTGTCTATCACTGCCATGTCATACATCACAGTCGCTGCGGCGACACTTCCTAGTGTGCCTCTCGACTTTCGGGGCAATCGAGATAGGATTCTACAATCCATCCGCCTTGCAAAGGCTGAGGGCGCCACTCTCCGAACCGGCCCCGAACTTGAGATACCAGGTAGGTTCGATTCTCCTGGAAAGTGAAGCTCTCCGTGAGATGTCACGAGACAACGGGATGGAGTGATGGAGCCCCCGGGCTCATCAGCTGCTCTGCCTCACCGTAAGGCATATCACCTTTAAGGCATCATCATCGACACCCTCTTTCTATCCTGATGAGGCTGTGATACTGTCCATCTGTACTGTCTTGAATCATACTGCAGAAGATACTGACGGCTGATCCTTTTTTTGCGCAGGTTATGGATGCCTCGATCACCACCTAGAAGGAGATACCTTCCTGCATTCTTGGGAGGTCCTGGCCGACATTATCTCAGACCCTATCTGCAAAGACATGCTCATTGATCTCGGCCTCGGCGTGCGACACCGAAATGTGCGCTACAACTGCAGAGTACTGTGCACGTACAAGCACATCTTCCTCATCAGGCCCAAGATGAGTCTTGCCAACGACGGTCTCTACAGGGAGATGCGCCACTTCACCCCCTGGGTCAAGCGCCGACAGAGCGAGGACTACTACCTCGAGGCCATCGCTGCTGAGGTCACCGGCCAGCGAAAGGTCCCCATAGGCGATATCATCCTGTCAACCGTCGACACGGCCGTCGCGTGCGAGACCTGCGAAGAGCTCTTCACGCCTCTAAACCCCTCATCTTTCCTGGGTCTGAATGGTGCCGAGATCATCCTCAACAGCAGTGCCAGCCACGCTGAGCTGCGCAAGCTGCGGGCCCGGCTCGACCTCATCTCCAATTCCACCAGAAGGCTGGGAGGTATCTATGTCTACGCAAATGCTACTGGTGTCGACGGCGAGGCTCGTATGATGTTCGACGGCTCAAGTATGGTTCTCGCCAACGGCAAGGTTCTCGCTCAGGGCTCACAGTTCTCGTTGCGCCCTGTCGAGGTCACCACGTCCACCATCTCCATCGAGGAGGTCCGGAGTTACAGGTCCTCCATCTCGCGCAATCTCCAGGGCGCAGCACAAGAGGACTTCCCACGCGTCGAGTGTGACCTGCGCCTCTGCCGATCCGCTGACGAGGTCTACTATTCGGACACGATCCACATCTCCAAGGAAATAGACCTCCATATCCTCGACCCGATGGAGGAGATAGCAAATGCCCAGGCCGTCTTCCTGTGGCAATACCTCACCAGAACGAACTCACCAGGCTACTTTCTTGCTCTGAGCGGCGGCCTCGACTCCGCGACTGTCGCCCTCTTCGTGTACAGCATGGCTCGTATGGCCCTTCAGGCCATAGAGGATGGTGAGGAGACTGTGCTGGATGATCTGCGCCGGGTCACAGGCGAGCCAGACTTCGTGCCCTCCAAGCCAGAGGACATAGTCGGTCGTCTGTTTCACACCTGCTACATGGGTACGGTCAACTCTGGGGAGGACACCAGAAGTCGTGCCAAGCGTCTGTCCGAGCGTCTTGGTGGCTATCACTCGGATATCAAGATTGACGACGCTGTTATCGCACATGAAAACATCATTGCTCAGACTCTTGGTGGCTTTCGTCCCAAGTACTCCATCGAGGGCGGAAGCCCCGCCGAAAACTTGGCTCGACAGAACATTCAAGCGCGCAATCGCCTCGTGGTGGCGTATGAGCTCGCCCAGCTGTCCACAACTGCTCGTGACACGCCACGAAAGGGTGCGGCACTGCTTGTTCTGGGATCAGGTAACGTCGATGAGAACCTGCGAGGATACTACACCAAGTACGACGCGTCCTCAGCCGACATTGCCCCGCTCGGCAGCATCTCCAAAACGGACGCCAAGGCCTTCCAGAGCTGGGCAAGATCCAACTGGGATCTCCCCATCATGACCGAGTTCATCGAGGCTACGCCCTCAGCCGAGCTCCTTCCGCTGTCCGCTGGCGTGCAAAACGACGAGGCTGACGACGAGATGGGTTTCACCTACAATGAGCTGTCCGAGTTTGGCATCCTGCGCAAGGTTCACAAGCTGGGCCCTTGGTCGGCATACCTGCGCCTATTGGGCGACTGGAAGGAGCGGCCAGGCTTCGGACCGAGAAAGATTGCGGACAAGGTCATGCGCTTCTTCAGGTTCTACTCGCTCAACCGCCACAAAGCTGTGATCCTGACGCCCAGCCCGCACATGTCAGCGTACAACCCAGACGACAACCGTCACGACCTGCGACCCTTCCTATATGTGATCAATTGGCCGTGGCAGTTCGACAAGATCAGGGCGCACGTTGAGGAGATGGAGGCCAGGTTGCAAGACGGTCACAGTGAGAGGGCTGGAAATGTGGATTGATGAAGACGTTGCCGATGTATGTATACGATACACTTCACATCACTAAGCACCCATTCTGGCTTCGAATAGATTAGAAATTCTTTGTGGCTAAGAGGCTGATGATTCTCGTTCTACATACTCTTCTTTGCATCTATTTCTCTACATGGCCGAGAGCAACTGCGTTCATCCTGCCCTGCTATCCAGGCTTCACAACGTTAATCACAACAGAGGTGAAACCTCATATAACTCCACGTACCCGTCGCTCGTTCTCTCCCACATCATCTTCCCTGCCACGGGTCTAGGTCGGCGAGCTTGACACCTTCCATTGGCCCCGGTGGCGGCGGTGGTGTACCAAAGTACGTTGTCCTCCAAGACGGCCCTACTGGATCCGCAGCCTGTATCGCGGCCGTGATCTCCCGCTGCAGGGTCTGGAGGTCCGGGCGTTGATGTGGGAGATACGAGAGACACCGTGCCACGAGCTCGCACAACTCCCTGCCGTAGAAGCTGATACATGCCGGATCTTGTAGCAGCTCGAACCCTCCTGTGAAGTGCATCTCCGGGTTTCCAGGTTCCTCGAAGTGCTCCGCACGGTCGGTCATCGGTGCTATGGGTGGCTGCTCAAGCAGCATGCAGCATCTCATCAACTGAAAGGAGAAAGACTATATTAGCTGCTATTCTTACGGGAATGTTCGAGCGCCAGACCAGGATCGATAGCGTATCAGCTCACCATGCCCAGCTGCCACACATTCGAGTGGCTGTCCCAATTTCCTGCAATTTCTCTATGTGATGGGTCCGTGTTTGGGTCCGAGTTAGGTTCGATATAATCCCAATCGCACGTCCATGCCTCCTTTCTTGATCATCAGCGGGTTCTTCCTCGCACTCACATTCGCACAGCCATAAATAGAAGATACTCACCGGGACCCACCAGGTGTACTTTCCCGACGCCCTGGTATTCCAGACCACAGAACGTATATAATTAGGGAATGGGAAAATCTGAGGGTTCTGGAGAAGAAACCGTCTTGCCTGCATTAAACCAAGATCAGCCACCAGCAGTCGGGGCAAGTTTTCATGGGCCGGATCGAAATCATCCTCCCGCTGGTCATAATCAATGAGGAGCACTGTGACATCAAGCGTAACGCTCTGTTAGATGGTATTTGTGGAATTGCAACGACACCGATAACGTAGTTTTGTCTGCTTACCATTGCCGTAATCCAAGTCGCGGTGGACGAGAGTCGCGTTTTCGTGGCGCAGATCAGGTGGAGGGACCACTTCCGGAAGCGGGCTCTGGCCGGGATGCAGAGCGATAGGAACATGTTCGTCGCCAGGGCCCTGGTTGATTGCTTGATACCGCGGCGGATATTGCATGGCGATGCATGCTTTCACCACTGCCGTAGCAGAATCTTGAGTCAGATCCCATGGTCTAAAGGTAGACTTGAAGACATTGGCAGTTTTTACCACTTACGACAGTCGAAGTATCTCCAGAGCACTGATGGAGGTATCCAAGCCGGTGTTTTCCGGGGCCCCAAGCTCCCTGATTTCGAGAGCCACTTGAATAGGTCGCCGTATTTGCAGTACGGCATGATGATCAAGGCGGGGTCGTTGTCTATGTTGATCCGCGCCTGGGTCGACCCGAACTCCTGCAGCCACAGACGCTGAATGATGTGCTGCGCTCGAGCGAGATCCTAGGGGATATCATGATCTCTTGTGAGCACAGGTCCACGCAAACTGAACCTTGATTGTTCCAAGTACAAGGCGCAAAGGTAGGTGGTTGAAGGAGGACGTACCATCATGCTATCCCTCTCGTCAGTGATGGCGAAATCAGGATGCCGGCGCAGACTCATTTTAATCACCAGATTTCGCTTTCTGCGCTGTCTATCGCGGATCTGCCACAGCGAGGCCATGCCCATGCCGCCTATTCCGCTCCCGACAGTTTGATTAATTCGGCACGTCAAGATTTTTAAGAGCGGGAGTGACATCCTATATACGTACCCCATCCGATAATCTTACAAAATCTTATGTCTGTATAGTTCATGTAGATCAGAAAGGGGCTCTGACTTCCACACACGTCCAGGTATTAAGAGCCGGGCGATGGAGGCAGCTCACGTTGATAGCGCAGCATCTTCGCTGTGTCTCTGACCAAGGTCCTCATCGCCTCTTGCTTTTCCGGTCCGGGCATTGCTTGTTCGCCACCGCGCCCATCGTCAACCATCTGCCGCCTCAAGCTCGCGTTCAAGTCTCGCAGGTAGTCCAGCCATTGCAACCTGTTCTCTCGATACTCTGGCACCTCCGGCCCGTGCACCGGCAACCAACCGACCGCATCTGGAGCGTGCCCCGGGATCGGGACATTTTGAAGTCCATTTTGACGGAACCATTGAAATGGTTTCCTCTGTTCTGGATCGCCGCGTCGGTACAACCAGAACTTGGTCTTGAGATATTGCTGGAGTTCAATGACCTGCCACGGTTCGAAATCCCTGGGCTCGTCGTCAGCCATGGTGGCTTACTCGAAAGAAACTCAGTCTAACGCGGTCTGTTAATATGGAAATGGGTAGTGTCAGGTCTGTGGATTGCAGATGGGCCAGGTATCCGCTGTGGACGGTCAAACTACAACACCAAGGGTGACAGCGGTACCGAACATGGTGGGAGTAATAATGATGCGGATGTGCTTCTGGACATGGTAAATGTTTCTTTATTTTCCAGCATTGAATTCCAATATTAGAAATGACTATCCCTTTGCGTATTCTTTGAAGGCTCTGTGCCTTGGTTCTTTGTTGTCCATGCCACACAAACAAACAAGGAAGCTTTCATTGGCCTTTTCCCTTACTCTTTCCGAACAATGGATCTCCAGGATATACTTCCTGCAATCATATATTCCCCACTATCCTTCGGCCGAGCCTGGTGATGTCCTCCATAATGGAGTGCGGCAACGACTTTCCAAAGGCCCGGAAACACAAAGTTCCTAGCACTTCAGGGTTCAAAGACAGGGCATAAGAATCTGATGAGACTGCGATTCATCATACCCATCGAATACCTCCGTTCCAAGCTGGTCTGAAGCCTGCTTGTGGAACAAGATATCGTAGACTGATAACAACCCGAAAGGGAAGAGGTCCTCAGAGGGCATGGGCATGTGACTTATACATAAGAATACATACAGGCTATCATTAATCTGTCCGCATTCAACGGTTGCTTTCTTTGTCCGCTCATCCAATTATTTTCGAAATATAAGCTTGCATTGGGCAAATTACGGGTGCAATACAATCGATTGTGTAATTATGGGCCAGGGTACATACCTAGGTATGTGGTCAATGCGAAGAGAAACTGATTTGCTAGTATGTATGGTCATCTTTTCATCGTTTTGGCAAGCTTCGTTATTAGGACAGAACCTACTGGGCCATCATTCTGTTTCTTTGATCGATCTTTGTGACAACCCTGGAATGTCCAGGCGAGGCCTCGTCTAACTAGCCCTCCTGACTTTAATATTGCAGATAGGCGGCCCTACAAGGAGACGTTGAACTTACACATGACGAAAACCTTATAAAATCTTATGGTTGATATATCGTATCTACGGCAAGACTATAAATACCACTGGGTTTAATTATCATAAATTCTTGTATAAGCGTGAGTAATTCGCTTCCCTAATTAGGGTTTCCCGTTTCAGGAGTGCGTCGTTTATTGAATACAACAACCACAGGCCCCTCGCCCCTTAAGCCTGGTTTTTGGCCGAACAATGTAGGGGATATGATCTCTCATTTTCTATCAAATGATGTGCCCGAAAATCCCTGGTTACATAGTTGATCGAAGCCGGCTCGACCTGAAGGTGCTAGGGGTCGTGATTCATGGCATCTCTCCTTCTCAGTTCACACTTGAGACCATTGAGTTCCAGGCGCAGCAACAAGCTGCACACGATGCTGCTGGCGCCATATCGGGCCATGATGGGAAGCGCGTCCAGAAACGACGCAAAGAGGATCGCAGACAGCACAACAGTGCCCAGGACGGTCTGTATGATGCTGAAAAAGGAGGCTACCCAGAACAATATCTCCGTCATGTATCTGTCTTCAGAGCCTGGCAGGATGTAAGGAGAGATCTCTGGCTTGACCGTATGGTGAGCGACTATCTCTGTGCATGATGCAAAGCCCACTGCGCCGTGTTGAGAGGGAGGTGGACAAGTACGTGTCCGAATGGCCAGCATCTCGGGAACTGCGATGACAATGCCCGTGAGACACCAGCCGAGTGGCATGTAGTCTGCACCACATCGCCATCCCGAGACTGTCCGGAGGTCCAAATAAATTGAAGTGTAGATATTGTTGACCAAGGCGCCCGCGGCCGCAAGCCAGAGCAACGTGAGCATGATCAGCCGGACGCTTGAGCTTTGTGTATCCATCCATGCATGATAAGCTCGTGCAGTTTTCGCAACCGGCCTGTTTAGTACTGCTGATACATCCACGGGCACGAAAAGACCGCCTATGGACATCGAAGGGAAGCCGAAAGAGAGTAGACACGTGAAGAGAGGTCGGTACGTGGATAGAACAGCCATTTCGCCCCGACTTGGTCCGAGGAATGCCAGTATTGGTGGACATAGACCTAGCAAAATGTTTGCTGAGTTCAAGTTGCTCTGTATACTTGGCGTAGTATTGCTCAATAGGCAGTCGACTGGTAATTTGAAATCAGTGAGTTTCACTTGGTCCACCTCTGTGTGTATACGCGTCCTACTTACCAACGCATCCACAGGGAGTTGCACATGTGCTTCTGTTATTGGTATAATAATGCTCAAGTTCCGCCTTGCATAGAGGAGACACCTCTACCCAATGATATCTGTAGTATGGAAGCCAATGCTGGAATTTATGTCTCTGAATGGCGAGAGCTCCCGAGCTGAAGAAGAGAAAGGTCGGTACCAACAACAGAACAAGCCGCATGTCGGCTTGAAGGCAGTGGTTATGGCAAATAGCAGCACCTAGGAACAGAGGACGTACAGATGAATATTGTTAGATTGGTACGTGGTGCGTGCTAAGTGTTTGAGTACGGTCGTTCTTTACGTAAAAATCGGATAAATCGAGGGGAAAATTCTCGGCACATGGCAAGAATATATATATGCCATAGCACGGAGCCTCATCGTGGTCAGGCGCACTCTCTCGTCGACATCACATCGGCCAGACTGGACCAATAGCTCAGCGAATCTCCACTGTGGCATTTCCTAGTGTCATGAGCTGAACCCAGTGCGCAGCGAATCAAGCCGAAGGAGGCGTTCTGTCCGCCTTGAAGGACAACACAGAAATGGCACATTGCTGGAACTAATGATAAGCGCTGAGTGCTCTGGCGTTAAGTACTGTGCGAGGGCCAGTGACTCACTGCCCTGGCCTGTGCGCTGTTGCCAGCCGCCTGCCCTCACCTAGATAGCCTCTGCTAGCCAGATAGCCTCTTTTCCTCTCTTCTTTCCTTTCAGCAGCGCTTTTCCTATGCATCTATTTTCCTATAGATTATAACCCCTCTACTTATCTTTTCTACCCCTTTTTAGAAAGCTATAATAATTTATATTATGCCTCTTCCTTTGCCTCTTTTTTATAAGGAAAAACTATCGAAAATAGCCTATTTGTACTTAATATAATCGCTTTTATATAAAATAATAAAAAAGCTCTATAAAGCCTATCTACTAATTTAGTTACTAATTAATTTAACTTTTTAGCAATATATATCTAATTTTCTATTATTTAAAAATCTGCTTTTTAATAATATATTACTAAATTTATTAAAAGATATTCTTTTATATAAATGCTTTAAAAAATTATAATTTAACTAATTTTTTTAAGAACCTTAATTAGGATTCTTAAGAAAACTCTAGCTAAAGTTAAATATAAGAAATATTAGTATTAAAAATATATAATATCTCTTTAATAATAGATAATCTATAAATATTAATAATCTAGCATTATATATCTAATCTTAAAAGCAAAGAGGATCTTAAGAACTAAAGTATCTTTATTAAAAATATTCTTAATAGCATTAAATATAAATACTATATCTTTAAATATATTCTTTAGCCTAAAGAGAACTAAGCTGCCTTTATATAATAGAAATGCTAGCAAGCTTAAATTATTATAATGCTTTAGAATACTTTAAAGAATATCTATAATATTCTTATAAATATAAGCATTAATCTAAAGGAAAAAGATCTATATATTTTATATTAGAATATATTATGTATTATCTTTAAATACTTAGAGAAGTATATTAATATAATTGCTTAATAATATACTACTTGCAAAGTATTAGATTATACTATTTTAGCAGCATTTTATAATAATCTTTAAGTTATATAATATTATCTTACTAAATTAAATTACTATCTGCCTAATAACTTTATAATTATACTAGTTTTAAAGAAAATTAAATAAATTCTTCTAATCCTTTATAGCTTTGCAGCAAGAGATTATAAGGAAAGCTAATTAAGTTAGAATAATCTAATATCTAAGATTAACTCTGCTATTATTACTAAAGTAGGAAATATAGCCTTTATAGCGCTAAAGAACCCTTAATTCTTAAATAAAAGCTAAAGGAGTAGATAATAATAGCCTAAGAAGAACTCTCTTCTAGTAAAGAGAATAGTTAATAATATTAAGCTCTTAAAGTCTATTATTAAGATAATCTTATATTATTGCTAGTATAAGAGAATTCTTTTTACTATTTAGAAATATTACTTTAGCTGCAATAAATACTATAGCTTAAGAAATAAACTATATAAAAATTATTAAGCTAATAAAAGCAGCAATTAGATATTAAATACTATAACTATAGTATTTACTATATTTCAAAAATTAAATATAGCAAATACTAAAATAGCTTTAATAGCAATCTCTGCGCTTATTAATGCTAAAGCTTTATTTAGAGATAGCATTATTGCTAATTTAGATACTTTAAAGATAATCTTTAATAATGCTAAGTAGTTTATAAAGATAATATAACTGCCTTATTCTTAGCTAATAGAATTAGTAATAAGCCTGCTTTATATTATAATAAATAGTATTATTTAATTTAATAGTCTTTATTTAGATAGCAGTATTAAAATAATTATGCTTAAAGATATATACTATTTATTAGCTATTCTATATAATTTAGTAAGTATAGGCGTTTTTAGCTAGTATAGAGTAGAATTTAAAGGCTTAAAGAAATAATTTATTTATATAAGCTTAAAAGACTCTCTTTGCAGTTTTTACTAAAAGAATAATATAGCTATATTTAAAACTATAAATATTCTAGCTTTTATAGAAAAAAGCTTAATTGCAAAGCTAGCAATATTCTTATTAATTTCCTATAAATAATTTTATAATTGCTTTATATATATAAGCCTAGCTGCTATTTAGAATATAGCAAAAAGGGCTAGCATTATAATTATTAAGAAAAAGGATTTTTGCTATAAATTCTATTTAGAAAACTACTTTATAAATATCTATAAATAAGCATAGAAGATTAAGTATAACTTTCCTAATTAATTAATTTGCTTTAACTTTATTAAGTTTTAGAAAGGATATAATAGAAAGCAATACTGCTTGCATTTTATTAATATAGATATAAATTATTACTAAATTTACTTTGCTAATAAGAAGAATAAGATATATTTATAAATTTAAGAGTTTATAGCATTTTTTAAGCAATAGTTTAGCTAAAAGATTTAAGCTTTTAAATATAATAATAATTTTAAATTTGAACTAGCTATATTTATCTTTAAGAATTTAAAATTTTAGCAATAGGCTAATAAGCAAAGAATTGCAATTCTTTATACAATTTTATACTTGCTATAAATAAATAGCAAGGCAGAGAAGGCTAAGCATAATATTATTAAAAAAGCATAAATAGCTTATAATATAGCAAACTTATCTTTAGAATTATAGCTATTTATAATAAAAGCAGCATATAAAATTATTAATCTTCTTCTAAGCATAGCTAATAAGGATTATAAAGCATTTATCTATAAGCTTAGATAATGCTTAAATCTGCCTTAAGAGGCTATTCTAAATGCTAGATTTCTTAAAGTAATTAGAAGCAATATATAGATTTATATAAAGAAAGCTTATTAATAATTAAATAATAAATACGCTAAAATAAGCTTAAAAATAAGGCTTTTATTCTAAAATAGTCTATTATAGAGGATTATTTAAGTTTATAATCTTAAAGCTAATAAAATAATATATATAGTTACTATTAAGATATAAAAATGCAAAGACCTTTCTCTAAGCAACTTAAAGATAGTAGAAGTTAAATATATTGCTAAGTTTAGCAAATTCTCTATTAAAAATAAATTTTCTTTAATATAAATATTTATAATAGATTAAAATATAATTAAGAAAAAGATATTTAGAGATTCTAAAATATACTTAAAAATGCTTTTGCTTAACTAAGAAGACTCTTCTTCTTAATAGAATGCAATTTCTAATCTTCTATATAAGCCCTTAAAGAACTTCTCTAAGCTTTCTAGACTATTTGTCTTAAGCTATACTTCTAAATTAGAATTAGGAGCAAATATAAAGGGTAAATAAGAGAAAGCTAGAAGTAGAAAGAAAGAAACTGCTAAAAAGAAGGAAACTTTAGAGTTATATACTAAAGATAAGATAATAATAATACCTACTATATAAATAATGCCTATATATATATCTAAATTAATATTCTATTTATATAAAAATATTATTAATAATATATCTTAAGGGGTAACTGCTAAGAAGGTTCTAGCAGAAGAGGAATTTATTTTTAAATCTTGCTATTCTTATTTAATAGCTTTTTAATTACTAATATATTGCTAACTAGTAAAAAAAGCTAAAAGTAAATAGCAATTTAATTTGCTTAACCTCTTAAGGAATATAAGCAATCTTACTATTACTAATAAGGTACTGTTATAACCTATCTAACATGCAGGTCATAAGAACAGGTTCCGCTCACAAGGGACTAGGTGTCACAACTCAACGCTAGACAACTAATAAAGAATTATATAACTAAGGGTTAGGGTTATAGAGCTCGACTAATCAAGTAATAGGATAATTGCCTATAATTACTAGCGCTTAGTGATTAGTAGTAATCTAAAGTAATCCTTGCTAAGCAATTATAAGCAACTAATTGGGATAAGTAAAATAGATTACTAATATAACTAATATAGTTAGATATAACTAAATAGACTATATAAGTCTAGAATATTACCTTCTTAGTAGATAGCATTTATATATAGCTTTTTAGTTATTAATCTAAGCATTAAATTATATTAATTTAGTAGCCCTAAAGGCAGTAAGCATTATAGTATAGTTATAGTTATAATTACTCTTTATATTTTATACTTAAGGAAAAACTTAGCATTGCTTTTGCTAGCATAAACCCTTTATATATCTAAATTATTATTATTAATTCTATAATACTTATTATATTTTAATAACTTATATTTAAGAATAGTTTAGTATTTTCCCCTTAAGTACTATAAAATATAATAGCGCTTTAAATCCTAATTAGATTTACTGCTAGTAGCAGCACTACTAATCTTGCTAAGCAGATTATAATGCTTACTAATTGCATTAAAAAGCTTGAAAAGTAGAAGATAATTATTATAAGCCGCAACTGTTATAATATAGATACAGCAGCTACCCAAAATAGACCCTTGGTGCTAAAAAGCTTAAATACTTACTATAGAACTATATTAGGATTATATAATCCTAGAATTAGGGTTATAAGCTAACTATATTAACTATATATATAGTTAAATATATTTAGAATAACTATATAGAATTATTATATAGTTAAATATAGTTATTATAGCTAAATAGACTATATAGTTTAGATATAATTACCCTTTAAATATATATAAATATTCTATAATTCTTTAATTATTAATCTAAGCATTAGATTATATTAATCTAATAGCTTTAAAGGCAATAAGCATTGTAATGCAGTTATAGTTACAATTACTCTTATATTCTATACTTAAGAAGAAACTTAGTATTGCTTTTGCTAATATAAATCTCTTATATATCTAAATTATTATTATTAATACTATAGTGCTTATTATATTTTAATAATTTATATTTAAGAATAATTTAATATTTTCCTTTTAAGTACTATAGAATATAATAGCACTTTAAACCTTAATTAGATCTACTACTAATAGTAATACTACTAATCTCTTTAAGCAAATTATAATGCTTACTAATTATATTAAAAAACTTAAGAAATAAAAGATAATTGCAAAGAAGTTTTATTATAAGATAGAAATGCTAGAACTTTATAAAAGCAAATATTATACTCTCTAAGTATTCATTATTTAATGCAAAGCTTATTTCTATTATAAGAAAAAGAAATTTAGTAATAAGCAGAATAAGATTATTTTTATAAAATATTATTTTATAGAAAATGCCTTTACTTAATTTAAGCTTACTTTTAGAAATTACTTTAAATTTAATAAATTTAAGTAAAAGAATAATATTAAGCATATCTTTAAGGATTTTAATAATATAGAATAAGCACTTAAGAATATCTTTAATAATATAGATAAATAGCGCAAAGCTAAATAAAAGCTTCTTAAACTTAAGCAAACTAAATTAGTAGCTAAGTATATTATAAAGTTTTGCAAAGCCTTTTCCTATCTTTAATAGAATAATATAGCCCTTATTGCTTAATATTATAATAAATTTAAAAATAAAGTTAAGAATAATCTTACTAAAGCAGAATAATTTATAAAATTTATAGACTTTATTGCGCTAGCTATTAAGATTAATAATAAATAATATAAGCAATAATTTAAGAAATAAAGGAAGAGCTAGATTATATAAGTTTTCTAAGTAATAACTAATTCTAGAAAGAAGTATTAGTATTCTAAGAAATAGCAGAGCTAGAATTAATCTAGTATAGCCTATAAAGAAATAATTTATTTAGAATTTATAAAATTAAATATTATAAATAAAAGTAATAATAGGGTTAAGTGCTATAATTATAGCAAGTTTAAATATTTTGCAAAAAACTATTACTAATTAAAGAAGAGAAGATAGTAATCTATCTTTAAAAAATAATAGATTAGCTATATAAAAGAATAATAAGTAAATATTATAAAAAAGGAATAATTAGTATATTAGAATTAAAGCTATTTTATAGAGCAAGTATTAGATAATATATTCTAATATGCTTTTCTTAATTAAATAGCTTGCTATAATAATTACTGCTTAATGCATTTTTTAGAGAAGAAAAGCTTTAAATAGTTTTCTAAAGCTCTTAAGAAAAAGAGATAAATTATAATAAAAAGGAAAGAATCTTTATATAATTAAGTTTTTAATTAAAATAATTCTAATTATTTATTTAATATTTTAGATTTTCTATATATTATAAATAAGGAAAAGAATTTAGAATACTTTCTCTATAATTATTAAATAATGCAATAAGCATTAGATTATAAAGATATTTATAATTTTAAATATCCTTTTTCTTAAATTAGTAATAAAAAAGATAATAATATTAATTCTAAGATATAAATACTTTTCTAGTATAATACTAAGAAAAAAGAATTATAGAATAAATAACTAAATAATCTATTAGAACTTATTATTTAAATAAAGAATAAGAATAATAATAATATATTTAAGTTTAAAAAAATATAAAATATTTTTATAAGTATTAAATAGAATTTAAAGCTTATAAATATTAAATACTTTATATATAAATTAAGCTTTAAAAAGATATTTATATTTATATACTTTTAGCTTTAAAACTTTTTTAAAGAAGAAAATATAAGAATTTAGCTTAATTATTATAAGCATTATAAATATATATAGATCTCTTATATTATATATAATTATAAGAAATACTTTTAGAAAAAGATTAAGTATAAATAATTTCTAGTATATAAATTAGAATAGATTATCTAATTCTATAATAAAAAGAAATTAAGATTTTAAAAAGTGCTTTAAATAAAGTACTATAATGCATATATTAAGCTACTAGATAATTGCTTTAAAGAATATATTAATAAGAAAGTAAAATAGCAATAATATAAGAGAATTTATTGCATTATCTATATTAGTAAAAAATTATAAAATTAATATTAATAGAAAAATAATTAAAAAAAGTATAAGTATAGGCAATAATAAGCTAGATAATTAGCTTAAGTAGCAGTATATAAAGCTTAGGAAGCTTTAAATAATTAGAATTGCTTATAAGAAGATAATAATTAATTCTTATATAAGAAGAAAGATCTTTTTGCGCAATTACTAGAAATAATTATTTATATATTATACTTTAAGTATAAATTTATAAATAATAATATAGCATACTATTAGATAATAATATATAAAGAAATTTTATATTCTTTAGAATTATTAATTAAGTATAATTATTATAAAAATAGAAGAAATAATCTTATACTCTTAGCATTATAGAAGAATAGCTTATAGCATATAATTAAAGTATAATAGATTAGCAAACTAATTATCTCTCTATTATAATTTATAATTCTATAATATATATATCTTTTAATATTATAAATATAATATAATATAAGCTAATATTAAAACTTTTTTAGCTTAAAGAATATAATTCTTAAATTAATTAGACTACTAGCTAGATCTTATAGAAATAAGCTATATTTAATAAAAAGATTGCAATTAAAAGTATAAGGTAGAAATTAGTTACTAAGTATATCTTAAATTAAGAGAACTTAAATAATTTATTTATATATATCTTTAAATTAGAAAGATAAAAAAATAAAAATATAATTATCTTAATAGCTTATAGAGAAGAATTTAGCAATAATATAGTTAATAAAATGCTAAATTATTAGCAAATTAAGATAATAATAATAATAAAACTTTATAATAAAAGATTTGCTTTAAAGCAATAGAAATAAAAGATTAATTATAGTTTTATTAATTAAAAAGAAATTTTACTAAAATAATAAAATTAATAATTTAATTTAGCTTAAAGTATTTTGCTTAAGCCTTTAGTTTAGCTATATAAAAGATTATTAATTAGCAAAAAGAAGTATACTTAATAATATCTATTTTTCTTATAAATTGCAAAAGCTAGTATAGAATTTAGAAAGAAATTTAAAAATATATTATAAAAGTATTATAAATTTATTAGATTATTCTTAAAAAAGCATAAGAAATTGCTTCCTAATAAAATATAATTTAATTATAAAATACTCTTTAAAAAAGAAATAAAATTAAAGTTTTTTCTTATTTATAAACTAAATAAAGCAAAACTTAAAGCACTTAAAAAGTATTTAAATAAAAACTTTAAAAGAGAATATATTAAAGAGTTATACTCTTTAGTAAGATATTTAATTCTCTTTATATCTAAGAAAAATAGCAAATTTAAATTATATATAAATTTTAGGCAATTTAATAATATAATAATTAAGAATTATTATTTGCTACTAAAAAGTAATAAATTATAAAATAGAATATAAAGTATATAATAGTTTATAATACTTAATTTTAAAAAAGAATACTATTATATTGGAATTAAGAAAGATAATAAATAGAAAATAGCTTTTAGAATTTATTATAAATATTATAAGTATTATATTATATTTTTTAAATTAACTAATATATTAGCTATATTTTAATATATAATTAATTATATTCTTTATAAGTTTCTTAATATTTTTATTATTATTTATCTAAATAATATCCTTATTTATTTAAAGAATTTTAAAATATATAAGCAATATATATAAACTATACTATAAATGCTATAAAATGCTAAAATATTAGTAGAATCTATAAAATGCTATTTTTATACTTAAAAGATAAACTATTTTAGATATACTCTTAAGCTAAATAAAATTTATATATAAAAGAATAAGATTTAAGCAATTAAGAATTAGCTAATATCTAGAAACTTTATAAATATTAAAGCATTTCTTAAATATATTAACTTTTATAAATAGTTTATTAAGAATTATAATAAGATAGTTAAGCCTTTTATAAAACTTATTAAAAAGAAAATATTATTTCTTTAAGTAAAAGAATAATAATAAGCATTTAATAAAATTAGAAACTTTATAATAAAAGATCTAGTTTATAAAAAACTAAACTTTAATAAGGAATTTAAATTATATATAAATATATTAGACTTTGCTATTAAAGCAGAACTTAATTAGTATAATAAAAAAGAATAATTAAAATTAATTACTAACTTTTTAAAAAAGCTTAATAAATTAGAATTATAATATAGAATACTAAATAAGGAATTTATAGCTATTATAAAAGTATTTAAGAAATAAGAATAATATTTTATTAATATAAAATATTAAATTAAGATATTCTTTAATTATAAGAATTTTATTATATTTATTATAATAAAGATACTTAATAAATAATAAGTAAAATAAGTAAAATATTTATTATAATTTAATTTTAGAATTATTTATATTTAAAAAAAGAAGAATATTAAAGTAAATACTTTTAATAAATAATTAAATTACTAAAATAAAATTATAAAAAAAATTTAGAATATCTTTATAATAAATAAGAAAAGAAATTTTATTAATATATATAAAGAATTAAATATTATTTTTAAAATTAATTAAATAAGCAAGAATTTAGAAAATATAATTCTTAAAAAATAAAATTAATATATTTAAAATATATATAGCACTTTAGTATATAAATATTAAAAAGTTTAAGTAACTTTAGTATAAATTTCGAGATATTAGAACTTATTAAGCTTTAAGAAAAGAGTTAAGAATCTTTTATAGAATTATAATAGCTATAAGAAAAATAAAGTAGAAAAATATAAGCTTTATAGATTGCTTTATTCTTTATTAGTATTAAGTTTAGTATAGCAATTAGCTAGCTTAGATTTTATTATTAAGCTATCTTTCTTATAAAAACTTTTAATTAAAGTGCAATTTAATAGTATTTTAATAATAATTTATAAATTAAGCAAATATACTTACTTTCTATTATATAAAAAGAGCAATATAGTAGAAGATCTTATATATATATTTTTTAAAATAATTATAGCTAATTATAGCATATTATAGAAAATTATTTTAAATAGAGATAAAAAGTTTATATTAAATTTCTAAATCTTGCTTATAAAGCAGCTTAAAGTAGCTTATAAGATATTAATAGCATTTTATTTATAAATAAATAAATAGATAGAATATATAAATTAGATTTTAGAATAATATCTATATTATTATATTAATTATAAATAAAATAATTAGATTAAATTATTACTATTAATATAATTTATATATAATAGCGCAAATATAAATATAATAAAGATATTACTATTTTATATAGTATATAGGCATAATCTTATAGCATATTATAAAGTATTGCTAAGAGTAAATGCAGAAGTAGTAAATAAAAAGGCTTAAAGAATTTAGAAAATCTATAAGAGCTTATAGTAGGAACTTGCATTTATTAGAAAATAAATAATAAGATATACTAATACTAAAAGAATTAAGGGATTAATTTTTAAAAAAGAAAATAAAATTTATCTTTTTAAATAAAATATTAAGATAAAGAAATTTAGTAATAAGCTTAATTATAAGAAGCTTAATTTATTTAAAATTTTATAAAAAGTTTTACTAATTAACTATAAACTTATACTTCCTTATAGTATAAGAATATACTTAGTTTTCTATATTTTGCTATTTAAGCTAATATTAAAGAATATAAAGATTAATAATAATATTAAAATTAAAGATAATAAATTAGAATATAAAATTAAGAGAATCTTTAAGTATAAAAGATATAATAATATCTTAAAGTACTTAATTAAATAAAAAGATTATTTATTAAGCGAAAATTTATAAAAAGAGCTAGAGAATCTTATTAATATACTAAAAAGATTGCTTAAATACTAAATAAGAAGAAAAGCATTAAGAGGAAATAATATAGTTCTAGGGTTTAGTTATATAGAAGATTATATAAACTACTATAGAATAGAACCCTGCAAGCAGGCCTTATATAATAGATTAAATAAACTTCTATACTAAATTAATATACTATAAATTAAATAAATCTTAGAATAAGAAAGGGATTAGGAAAGCAGAGCTATAACTTAAAAGGCCTCTTTAGCAAACTTCTCTGCCCTAAAATAAGAACTAGAGGCTGCAGCAAGCAATTTCTTAGCTAGAAAACTAGACTAATCTACTATAGCATTCCCTATATCTATAGAATTCTAATTAAATCTCTTAAAGTTAGGGACTTTAGCAGAAATAGCTATTTTCTTAGAAACTATCTTTTATATTATCTTAAAAGCATAATAATGCTTCTCTTTAGCCTCTATATAATTAAGCTTTTCTATATAAGTAATGCTATAATAAAGGGTATATTTTATTTTCTCTAACTATATATACTTCTATTATTAAAGATATATTAGCTTAAGTATTTATTACTTAATTTTATCCTTTAAGCGCTAATGCTATATTGCTATATTTCAAAGCTCCTTAGATAAAAGATTTAAAATATTGCACTTTAACTAACTAAAGTATATATACTTAATATAGTATAAGGAATTATATAGAAAAGCCCTATAGATATTAAGGCCCTAATCCTTGCAATAGAAATAAGAAGGCATTTTAATAAAATTTTTAAGAAGATAAAAAATTAAGAAATTGCAATCTTAAGTACTTTTGGGAATAGAAAAAGTTTTGCAGATATAAGAAGTTTTAACTCTATTTAATATAATAAATTAGGAAGATATAATAAAAATAATAAGAATATATAAAGAAACTTATAAAAGATTATTTAGAGTAATAATTAATAGGAAGAAAATAATATTATAAGCTGCAATTATTATAATATAAGTATAGCAGCTACTTAAAATAGACCCTTAGTGCTAAGAAGCTTAAATACTTACTATAAAATTATATTAGGATTATATAATCCTAAAGTTAGGGTTGCAAGCTAACTATATTAACTATATATATAGTTAAATATATTTAGAATAACTATATAGAATTATTATATAGTTAAATATAGTTATTATAGCTAAATAGACTATATAGTCTAGATATAATTACTCTTTAAATATATATAAATATTCTATAATTTTTTAGTTATTAATCTAAGTATTAGATTATACTAATTTAATAGCTCTAAAGGCAGTAAGCATTGCAGTGCAGTTATAGTTATAATTATTCTTATATTCTATACTTAAGGAGAAACTTAGCATCGCTCTTGCTAGCATAAACCCCTTATATATCCAGATTATTATTATTAATACTATAGTGCTTATTATAATAATTATAAAGAAGTTTTACTATAAAATAGAGATACTAGAATTCTATAAAGATAAATATTATACTCTCTAAATATTCCTTATTTAGTGCAAAGCTTACTTCTATTATAAGAAGAAGAAGTTTAGTAATAAATAAAATAAGATTATTTTTATAGAATATTGCTTTATAAAAGATGCCTTTACTTAGTTTAAATTTATTCTTAGAAACTACTTTAAGTTTAATAAATTTAAATAGAAAAATAATACTAAGTATATTTTTAAAGATTTTAATAATATAAAATAAGCACTTAAGAATATTTTTAGTAATATAGATAAATAGTATAAGGCTAAATAAGAGCTTTTTAAACTTAAGCAAACTAAATTAGCAGCTAAATATATTATAGAGTTTTGCAAAGCCTCTTTCTATTTTTAATAGAATAATATAGCTCTTATTACTTAGTACTATAATAGACTTAAAAATAAAGTTAAGAATAATTTTGCTAAGGCAGAATAATTTATAAAGCTTATAGACTTTATTGCGCTAGCTATTAAGATTAATAATAAATAGTATAAGCAATAACTTAAGAAATAAGAGAAGAGCTAAATTATATAAATTTTCTAAGCAATAGCTAATTCTAAAAAGAAGTACTAGCATTCTAAGAAATAGCAGAGTTAGAATTAATTTAATATAGCTTATAAAAGAATAATCTATTTAGGATTTATAAAATTAGATATTATAAATAGAAGTAATAATAAGATTAAGTGCTATAATTATAGCAAATTTGGATATTTTGTAAGAAATTATTGCTAATTAAGAAAGAGAAGATAGTAATTTATCTTAGAAGAATAATAGGCTAGCTATATAAAAAGGCAATAAGCAAATATTATAAGAAAGGGATAACTAATATACTAAAATTAAAGCTATTTTATAGAATAAGTATTAAATAATGCATTTTAATATGCTTTTTTTAGTTAAATAGCCTGCTATAATAATTACTGCTTAATGCATCTTTTAAAAAAAGAAGGCTTTAAGTAATTTCTTAAAGCTCTTAAAGAAAAGAGATAAATTATAGTAAAAAGGAAAGGATCTTTATATAATTAAGTTCTTAATTAGAATAATTCTAATTATTTATTTAATTTTTTTAAATTCCCTATATATTATAAATAAAGAAAAAAAATCTAAAATGCTTTTTCTATAATTATTAAATAATATAATAAGCATTAAACTATAAAGATATTTATAATTTTAAATATCTTTCTTCTTAAATTAATAATAAAAGGAATAATAATATTAATTCTAAAATATAATAAGAGCTATATTATTCTATTAAAAAATAGAAAGAGGCTTTGCAAAACTCTATAATATATTTAGCTGCTAATTTAGTTTGCTTAAGTTTAAAAAAGCTCTTATTTAGCCTTATACTATTTATCTATATTACTAAAAAATATTCTTAAGTGCTTATTTTATATTATTAAAATCTTTAAAAAATATACTTAGTATTATTTTTTCTATTTAAATTTATTAAACTTAAAGTAGTTTCTAAGAATAAATTTAAACTAAGTAAAGGCATCTTTTATAAAGCAATATTCTATAAAAAATAATCTTATTTTATTTATTACTAAACTTCTTCTTCTTATAATAGAAGTAAGCTTTGCACTAAATAAGGAATATTTAGAGAGTATAATATTTATCTTTATAGAATTCTAGTATCTCTATTTTATAGTAAAACTTCTTTATAATTATTATAATAAGCACTATAGTATTAATAATAATAATCTGGATATATAAGGGGTTTATGCTAGCAAGAGCGATGCTAAGTTTCTCCTTAAGTATAGAATATAAGAATAATTATAACTATAACTGCACTGCAATGCTTACTGCCTTTAGAGCTATTAAATTAGTATAATCTAATACTTAGATTAATAACTAAAAAATTATAGAATATTTATATATATTTAAAGAGTAATTATATCTAGACTATATAGTCTATTTAGCTATAATAACTATATTTAACTATATAATAATTCTATATAGTTATTCTAAATATATTTAACTATATATATAGTTAATATAGTTAGCTTGCAACCCTAACTTTAGGATTATATAATCCTAATATAATTTTATAGTAAGTATTTAAGCTTCTTAGCACTAAGGGTCTATTTTAAGTAGCTGCTATACTTATATTATAATAATTGCAGCTTATAATATTATTTTCTTCCTATTAATTATTACTCTAAATAATCTTTTATAAGTTTCTTTATATATTCTTATTATTTTTATTATATCTTCCTAATTTATTATATTAAATAGAGTTAAAACTTCTTATATCTGCAAAAACTTTTTCTATTCCCAAAAGTACTTAAGATTGCAATTTCTTAATTTTTTTATCTTCTTAAAAAATTTTATTAAAATGCCTTCTTATTTCTATTGCAAGGATTAGGGCCTTAATATCTATAGGGCTTTTTCTATATAATTCCTTATACTATATTAAGTATATATACTTTAGTTAGTTAAAGTGCAATATTTTAAATCTTTTATCTAAGGAGCTTTGAAATATAGCAATATAGCATTAGCGCTTAAAGGATAAAATTAAGTAATAAATACTTAAGCTAATATATCTTTAATAATAGAAGTATATATAGTTAGAGAAAATAAAATATACCCTTTATTATAGCATTACTTATATAGAAAAGCTTAATTATATAGAGGCTAAAAGAGAAGCATTATTATGCTTTTAAGATAATATAAAAGATAGTTTCTAAGAAAATAGCTATTTCTGCTAAAGTCCCTAACTTTAAGAGATTTAATTAGAATTTCTATAGATATAGGGAATGCTATAGTAGATTAGTCTAGTTTTTCTAGCTAAGAAATTGCTTGCTGCAGCCTCTAGTTCTTATTTTAGGGCAGAGAAGTTTGCTAAAGAGGCCTTTTAAGTTATAGCTCTGCTTTCCTAATCCCTTTCTTATTCTAAGATTTATTTAATTTATAGTATATTAATTTAGTATAGAAGTTTATTTAATCTATTATATAAGGCTTCTGCTTTGCAGGTTCTATTCTATAGTAGTTTATATAATCTTCTATATAACTAAACCCTAGAACTATATTATTTCCTCTTAATGCTTTTCTTCTTATTTAGTATTTAAGCAATCTTTTTAGTATATTAATAAGATTCTCTAGCTCTTTTTTATAAATTTTCGCTTAATAAATAATCTTTTTTTATTTAATTAAGTACTTTAAGATATTATTATATCTTTTATACTTAAAGATTCTCTTAATTTTATATTCTAATTTATTATCTTTAATT